>PVKP010009276.1:0-69013 GCA_004027715.1 Plecturocebus donacophilus | reverse complement strand
GCAGTCTAGGCGGAGCTGGAGGGTGCAGTCTAGACGGAGCTGGAGGGTGCAGTCCAGATGGAGCTAGTGGCTGCAGTCTAGATGGAGCTGTTGGCTGCTCCAGCGTCTCCGCAGTTATTCCCTGTGGGGTGGGGGGTTATCCACTGGTCCCTGGAGGCTCCTGCCCACTACTAGGATAGCTTCAGAACCCTGGCCAAACCCACTCACCTGCCTGGACACAGTTCTCCATTCAGGAAGGGGCATATGCGTCATGTACTTCAGTGAAATTGAAGGTGAGGTTGCTGAGAAAGTTTCTTACTCTTGAGAACCTCAAATCATCAAACGTTTTTTTTCCTCTGAAAGAGTAGAATGGAGAGGACACAGGGTGGGAGTGAGGAAGGCTGTCTCTGAGCTGTGGCCTCGCTTATTTCTGGCTGTATGAGTCTGAAGAAAGATTGTCCAGCCTGTCTGAGCCCATATCTATTAAGTGTGAAATAATGGAATTGTCTGTACTGCCAAATTCACAGAGTTATTTTGGAAATTAAGTGAGAAAACATATAGTACAATGTTCTACAAGATATAAAATGCCAGTAGTATTCTTTGCTTTGGATTTCAAAAAATGATGAGAGTGGCATAGCTGCATGCAGACACTTTTGCTCACAGCTGAGTAGAGTTTGTTTGCCTCAGTTTGATTGTGCATTGGGACCAGTCTTAGCATGAGAGAGCAGACTAGAGTGAATGTTTAAAAAAAAGTCTAAAAATGTAGAGGACAGTTTGAGGCATGTTCATTCCTTTTCCCTGGGTCTTCCTGGCAGAGCTCCTATGACCTTCAACACGGTTCCAAAGCATGTCAGTGGCAGGAATCAGGGAGGAAAGAAAAGGCTGTTCAGGTTTCTTTAAAAAACATTTTGTGCTCCTACTTCAGAATGAAGACATTCATGCTACCCAAGTGTCTATTTTCTTCTCTTTTCATTTCACTGTACATGTGAAAATTTTATTTACCCTTTCCAAGCAAAATATCAGTATATCAAACATGAGAGAGTAGTCAACCCAATTATACATGCAAAATATGTTATGCATCCATTAAATGACTCTTGAAAAGAGTTTCAGTAACAGGGACTTGCTTAGGATATTGTAATAACTGAGAAAATACAGACACATGTACATAGCATTAAAAACTGTGTGTCTGGGTATTGCAGCCTCATATACACACACTCATACGTAAGAAGCAAAATGGAAGGGCTATGTCAAAATCTTAACAGTGATTTGGTTGTTAAGATCAGAGATGATTTTTCTTACTTTTTCTACATTTTCACAATTGTCTGCTTATTGCTTTTGTAAATCAGAAAAGGCACAGTTATTTAAACTAAAGTTACGCAGTAGGTGACGGAAAATCTAAAAATAAAAATCTGGGGTTCCAGTAGTTAATACTGTTATGATATATCACATGACTTCCTAAGTTCCCTAGTAACTAAAGGCTATTGTTTAAACATGGACTTTGACAGAGTGCCCAAAAGTATGATGAAGATAATAGAACTCCTCCAACTATTAAAAAGACTGAGTTTGTTCACTGTTTGTCTTCCCGTCTGGATCTTATTTGCATTATCACATTTTGGAGCTTGGAATTTGGGCTAGTTCAAAGAACTTTGTTTAGAAAGTCATTTTATGGGCATTGGCAATTTCATAAAACTTTTGCTCTAGAATCGCCTCTGGTATATTTTCTTCTTAAGTCAAAACTCTAGTAGTTCACATCTTGTTTTCTTTTTTTTTCTGGAGACAGGAATTCACTATGCTGCCCAGGTTGATCTTGAACTTCTGGACTCAAGTGATCTTCCTGCCTCGACTTCCCAAGTAGCTGGGGTGACAGGTGTGAGCCCCCTGAGCCCAAATAAATTTTTAATTTTTTTATTCTACAGACAAAACTTCAGTTTGAAAGTTATGCCTGAGAACATTCAGACCCTAGTTTATATTTCAAATAAATGTTGGGCTATTAAATATGCTGAATCTAATGTCTAAAATGTATTACATATTTATAAACTTAATAACATAATATATTAGGTTGGTGCAAAACTTATTGAGGTTTTTGCCATTTAATGGGACTTTCCCATCAAAGTTTGGGAAATAGATTTGATTTGTATCTCTTTCTTCCATCTATAATATATCAGTCATTAAAATAGGTAAGTCCAGGATCTTCAGGGATGCTGGTTTCCGCTTGCACACCACTGACCTGTTTCAGGTCTTTGCTTCTCTTCTGGGCCACCACATCCCAGCAAGTGTCCTGACACTTTTTCTGCTATTGTACTTTATTCTTCAAATTGTTACCAGATTAACTCACCTAGTATATAGCTCATTATATTTTCTGAAAACCTTGCGTGGATTTCCCTTTTGACCTCACACACCAGATTGACTATACAACCCCTCACCTTGGTATGATGCCCTTCACAAATTTGTTTTCATGTTTTTATTTCTTCATGTATTTGTTTTTTTTCCAACAGACTGACTGCATGTCTTCTCCATGCCAGTCCTGTTCTGTTCTACGTATGAGGGAATGCAATAGACAAACATCCCTGCCCTTAAGAATTCTGCATTGTAGCAGAGGGGCCAGAAAATCAACGTCATGAATGAGGGAATTGTTGAGCATGCCAGAATGTGATCATTCTAGGGAGGATCCTCAGCTCAGGGTAAAGAGGCACCAAATCAGCATTTTAGTTAAGATGGCCAGAGCAACAGAATGTGTCGCTCATTCTCTCACCTCCTTCAAATCTTTACTCAAAGGTCACTGAAAATATGATCTTTGAGTAAAGATTTGAAGGAGGTGAGAGAATGAGCAACACAGATGTGGGGAAGAGCGCTTCAGCCTAGGGAACAGTCGGCCGTGCTGCCTGATGTGGAGTGTGGCTGTGTGGCCAGGCCAATGTGGCCGAGTGGGGAGGTGTAGGGGAGGACATCAGACAGGCTGCGGAGAGCCACTGGGTCTGCGGCCTTGAGGCCATCAGAAGGATGAAGCTTTCTCTCTGAGAGACACAGGGAGGCCCTGAAGGATTTGCAAGGTGGTTTATCTGACATACACCTTAAAAAGGGCATTCTGGCTTAGTTGAGAGAACACAGTGAAGAGGCAATGGTGAAAGCCAGGAGTCCTGTTAGGAGACAATTGCAGTCATCCAGGCAGGAGGCTTGCAGCATGGCGGTAGATGGGGATCATGGAGGTGGTGAGAAATGCTCTTATCTGGAGACATTGTGAAGGGAGAGCCCAGAGGATTTGCTGATACACTGGAGGCAGGAGTGAGAGAAAGACAGGGGTCAGGGAGGCTTCTAGGTTTTTGCACTTAGCATCTGGATGGTTGGGTTATCAGTAGCTGGGATGAGGAAGACTGGGCAGCTGTGCTGAAAGGGAAAGTAAGAAGTTTGCATATGAGATTTTTATTTCACATAAAAGTAAAAATATTTTTTTAGAGGAGATGCAAGTAGGCCATTTAATAAAGTGAGCAGTTCAGAGAAGAGGGCCAAATGGGGGCTGCAACTGTGAGAGGTGCTGGCTCAGAAATTGTCTTTAATGCCCTGGGACTGAGTGGCAGAAACGCAGGAATGAGGGGATGGAGAGAAACCAGGAGGCCGACAGCTTAGTGTTTACACACAGACACAAGGGAGATGGAGGCGTGAGAATCAGGCATGGCCCCTGAGCGAGGAGGAAAACCAAGCCAGGTTTTCTAGGAAGCCCAAGCAAAAGGCTTTTTCCAAAAGGAGGACACAACCTGCTGTATTAAATATCTCCATCTACTGCGGTGTAAACCATTTTCTAGCCATATTATGTAGCCATCACCTAAAGTATTTTATTCTTATGCTACATTGAACTAGGGACTGTCCATGAACCAGACCATAGAGTTTCCTACTACTGTTTAAGCTATTATTTATTTTAAAATGATCTTTCAACATTTCATCACAATGTACTTCTTAAATTTTTAATTACATGGATTACCTAAATTTTACAGTCATTAAAGAAAAAAGAGCAAATACAATTAAAGCATGATATAGATTGAATGTTTGTGTCCCTCCCAAAATTCATATGTTGAAATCCTAATCCCCAAGGTGATGGAACCCTTATGAATGGGATTAGTGCTCTTGTAAAAGAGACTCAGAGAGGGCTCTTTCCCCTTCCTCCATGTGAGAACACAGCAAGAAGATGATGTCTAGGAACCAGGGTGTGGGCCCTTCCCAGACGCTGAATATTCCAGGACCTTGATCTTGGACTTCCTGGTTTTTAGAACTGTGAAAAATAAATTTCTGTTGTCTGAACTACCCAGGTATGGTAATTTGTAATAGCAGCCCAAGTGGACTAAAACAAAGCACAAAAAAGAAAACCAAATTAAATCAAACAATATGGACATAATTGTTCATTTAACTTGTTTATAAGTTACGATATGATAAACACCATTTTAATGAGCATCTTTTATGTTATATCTTTTTTTATTTCAATTTTTTTTTTTTTGAGACAGAGTCTCGCTCTGTTGCCAGGTGTCAGGCTGGAGTGCAGTGGCGCAATCTCAGCTCACTGCAACCTCTGCCTCCTGGGTTCAAGCAATTCTCCTGCCTCAGCCTCCCAAGCAGCTGGGACTACAGGCACGTGCCACCACGCCCAGCTAATTTTTGTATTTTTTAGAAGAGACAGGGTTTCATCATGTTGACCATGATGGTCCCAATCTCTTGACCTCGTGATCCACCCGCCTCGGCCTCCCAAAGTGCTGGGATTACAGGCATGAGCCACTCTGCCCAGCCTATATCTTTCTTAAGTTATATAAAATAATTTCCTTCTAGTAAATTTATAGAATTAGTATTTCTGGATCCAAAGTATTTAAAAAAACTCCATCTAACTGCTTAAATTAATATAATCTCATTTTAATTCTCTGATACTGTTTCTTCTCCTTACTTTTTACCTTATCAGTACAGGTAAGATGTGTGTGTGCAAGCATGTGTGTGTGTGTGCACTCACACACTGATCTTCTTCAGATTTACTCAATTAAGAAATCCTTCTTGTATTTTAATTGGAATTTTATATGATATCTGTATTTTAAACATATAGGTGGTTCCTGTCTAGGAACATAGTCTCTTTCTTCATTTAACTAAGTTTATTTTGTGTCCCACAGTTATTTTAATTTTTATTTCTTTTTATACTACAAATGATTGTTATTGAGAAGTAATTTTAGGCTTACGGAAGACAAGGGCAAAGAGTAAAGGGTGTTTTTTTCAAAACTATTTTAGAGTAAGTTGTCAACATGAAGCCCCATCACCCCAAAAACTTTAGTAATTCCTACAAGCAAGGACGTAATCACAATACAGTAAATTACCATGAAAATAAGAAAGTTAACTCCTTGGATTTCCACCATGCAATCCAGAGACCCCATTCAAGTCCTGCCAATTGTACCAATAGGGTCTGCTACAAGAAAACGATTCAGTCCAGGACAAAACATTGCATTTAGTGTCTTATTTTTTCAGACTCTTTCAATCTAGAATAATTCCTAAGTTTTTCCTTAACTTGTACGACCTTGATGCTTTTGAACACTATAGAGCATTTCATAGAATGTCTGTGCATATGAATTTGAGTTTCTTCATGTTTACATTGTTTGTGGATCTTTGACAGGAATCTCACAGAAGTGATGTTACTTTCTCTCTATTGCAGCCTATCGAATGGTGTGTACATTGTATTGGTCCCATTACTTATGTCCACTTTGATCTCTTGATTAAGGTGTGTTGCGTGACATGCTCCCAAAAGATACATTGAAGTCTTAATCCTGATACCTGTGAGTGTGGTCACATCCACATGCATTTGGAAATAAAGTCTTTGCCAAGGTAATCCAGTTAAGATAAGGTCATGCTGGATTATAGTGGCCCTAAATCCAGTAACTGGTGTTCTTCCAAGAAAAGAGAGACATGAAAACACCAAACATAAAGGGATGAAGGCCACATGACCACAGAGGCAAAGGCTGGAGGGATGCTTCTGCAAGCTAGGGGACCCCAATGACTGTCTACGGCCCCTGGAGGCAAGGAAGGGACCTCCCCTGAACCTTCAGGGAGTGCATGGTCTTGCTGACACTTTGACTTCACACTTCTGACCTTCAGGGCTGAGAGAGAATAAATCTGTGTCATCTTAAGCCACCAATTTTGTGATAATCTGTTACGGCAGCCCTCAGAAACTAATATAAGGTAGTATCTGCCAGGTTACCCTGCGATAAAGTAACTCTTTTTTTCCTTTTTAATACATAAGGGTTTTTTTTTTTTTTTTTTTTTTTTGGAATGGGAGGTCCTTTGAGACTAGGTAAGGAAGTTTCCTGTCAACCTTCACCCATTAGCTTTTGGCATCCATTGATGCTTCTTGGCTTAGTTAATTATTACTATTGTAATTGACAAATGGTGATGTTTTGAATGATTTTGTTTCTTCTACAAGTATTTTTTGGTGTTCTACTCTAAGAAAGGGATTGTTTTGCTCTAGCGTTTAAAATGTATTTTTATATATGTATATATTTATTATTCAAGGGGTTGTACATTCCTATCATTATTTATGTTGATGCTCAAATTGCCCTATATATGGCCAGCAGGAGAACTCCGTCAAGCTGGCTTTGTGTCCTTTTGACATATTCCTGTAATTTTCTTACACTGCAAAATGTTCAGTTCCACTTTGTACCATTCTGCCCTTGCCTCCGCCTTGGATTCAGCCATTTCTCTGAGGAGTTCAGTTCTCTGTAGTGAAGAACAGTACTTAGCAACCAAGACCTGGGTGCTTCGTGTGCCCACTGCTGTGGAGGTGTGGCTGCAGGCAGGCTCTCTCATTGAACAGAATTAGGGAATAGATTTCTATATAAACAAATAAACATACACACTTAAATATAGGCATGCAGGTACCATTGAAATCTATAGTTATTTCACATCTATCTATTTATGTACTTATTGAAAAATGTTTGCTTTATGAAAACCATGATTCTATACCTCCAATTGCAGTGCAGCACCTGAAGGTTTAGTTTAATTTTCTCCCTTTCCAAATGTGTAGCATCCTTCTCTGACAGTGGGAGACATGGCTTTGAACATCCCCAGTATATTTTCTTATTCATCTACTATCCTTGTATTTAACCAATCTCTGCCACTTCGTCCATTCTCCACTCCCTCTCTCCCAAACCTTTCCTGCACCCATGTGTATGCCCTCCTCAGAAACACAGCCAGGCTGCCACTCTCACTCTGCAAAGATGCCCTCTGCAGGCTCAGAGACCTGCAGCCCGATGTGGGAAGCGATCTTCACTCTGCTAGAGCTCTGACACGGCATGCCAGTCTTCCTGTACTCTGTAGACACCACCCTCACCTGGACTGAGCTCCAGTAGCCTTGCCAGGGTGTGCCCACACCACCTCCTTACTTGGATGCCTTCTTCAGCTCCCTTGACGCTGACATCTAGTACCATCCTGGAAAGAAGGAAGGAAGGAAGGAAGGGAGAGAGGGAGGGAGGGAGGGAGGAAAAAAGGAAGAAAGAATGAAAGGTAGGCAGGAATCATATGTTTCATCATTTTTAAATTGCTTTTCTTAGATTTTTTACAAGCAGATCAGAATATCTGCAAATAATGATGGATTTTCTACTGACTTTCTGATATTTCGTAGAATAGCACTTTCAGCGAAATGTTGAACAATGTGAGGATAACATATCGTTTCTTAATTGGAAATGTTTTCAGTGTTTTAACTTTGTGTGAATGTGGGCAGTTGGTTTGAGATACTCTTTTTATATATCATATTAGAAGTAAATATCAATTCTTGTTTTGCTAAGCCTTTATCAAGAATGTTGGATTTTATCAAATGCATTTTTGACATATAATGAGATAACAGTTTGCTTTTCCCCTATGACTCAGTAACATAACGAATGCATTAATAAATATCTTAATACTGAACCATTCTTACACTTTTAGAGAAGTGTAAGAATGTTCATAGCACATCATTCTTTTACTATATGGTTAGATTTAATTTGACTATTTTTCAGGAATTTGTTATCACTATGCTGTCTTTTTATATTTTGTTATTAAAATTATACTATTTTAAGAAAATAAGTTGAAAAGGTTGTTTTTCTAATTTTTTCCTCAAAGGATTTAAATAGAAATTATTTGATTTGAAGAAACCTGCTTGTAATAGCATTAACGTTTATGGCCATTTTGAAAGTAAGGAGGTATATCTCTGTGACAACTTTAAACATTTCTTCCATTGCTAGAAATCTATCCAGACATTCTACCTTTTCCTGATGACAATGTGGTAATGTACATTTTCCTAGAAAATAATTTGTTTCTTTGATATTTACAAATTTACTTCCAAAGAAAGTTGTAATCTTTAAAACCGCTTCTGTATTTGTGGTTATAGTCCATTTGAAAGTGTGTATTGTCTGTCTCTGCTTTCTCTTTCTCTTGCTGTCTCCCACATCTCATTCTGGCAGTTCTACTAGAGGTTTATTTTTCTCAGGAGTTAGGATGCATTTCTGTAAAGGGCCAGGAGTAAATATTAGGCTCTGTGGGTCATATGGTCACTATCAGAACTATTCACCTCTGCCCTTCTAGCATGAAAGCAGCCAGAGATAGGGCATAAATGAATGAGTATGGCTGAGTTCCAATAGAACTTTATTATGAACACCGAAATGTAAATGTCATATAATTTTCATGTGTCACGAAATATTTTCCATTTTTCTCCAACTATTAAAAAATGTAAAAACTGTTTTAAATCAAGGGTTATACAAAAACAGGTGGTGGGCAAGATTGGACCCGTAGTTCTGTGGGCCAGCTCCTAGTCCATTTCATAGATTTGGACGAAAAACAGAAACAAAGAATGAACTGCTTAAATATGTTTGTCATAGCTTCATATCATTCTCTGTTCTCTCAGTTACTAACCATATTAAGACTTTAGTCATCTCTTCAGTCTACTTTTATTAAAATTTGTTTTCTAGAATCTTCTTGAACTAATGTCTGATTCCTTTTCTATTCCGTTCCATGAATGTTCAAATGTACAGGAATCTGTACGGTACCATAACACACAGCCACCTCCTCACTACCCGGCTTAATAAGTAAGAAATTACAAACAGAGAAAACCGCTTCCGTGTTTTGCAGCATGGTAGAAAAACTAACTCACATACCCTTTCAGTGGAAACATTTTAAAACTCAGAAACGCTGGATTATTTGTGTTTGAAATACGCCACCGAGCTAAATAAGCAGAAGGAATCAACAGAAGGCTGGAAATCATTTACAATCAGGGACCTCAAAGAGTTTAGCAAAAAGTGTCAAAGCAACTTGAGGCCTGAGTGTTATCTGCCAACGCTGTGGTCTAGAGCTTCAGGTTGGATGCCACAAAAGGCGCAGGAAGGAAGGAATCCATCGTGGGCTCCCAGAGCAGAGCCAGGACCTAGGGACTACACCTCAGCACAGTTAACACACCTTAAAAGAGCATGACTTGAACCTGAGTTCATACCACTTATGTGGTTGAAAAGCTGAAACTGAGAATTTGAATTAATACTTTCAGGCGATTGGCAGAAAAGCAAATAAAAACCTGCTCCAAAAGAATGCCACTTCACGTAGGCCTGAAAAAATTTCTGCAAGACACATGGACTCACATTTTAAAATCTCTAAAGGAAATAAGAGAAATAACAGAGCAAAGCACAGCCTGCACATGTTTCAGAGGGTCATTATCCAATTCAGAGTAGAAAATAAGTAGGTTTAGTATGTTTTAAGATAAAAAAAGAGGCTTGAAAATACAAAACTTGAGACTGATATTTTAAAATTGACTTTAAAGATTTGAAAAAGAACAAAATGAAGGAACTAGTGATAAAAATGTGACTGAAAGTTTTTGAAGATCACAAGTAAAGAACCAACTAGGCAAAACTAAAGAGAGAATTGAATTCATGAATAGAAGATAGACTAAAAACATTATCTAAAATGCAGCCCAGAGACAAAGAATAAGAATTATGAAAGAGTGGCTAAGAGATCAAATGGCTGAGAAGCTTATACATGTACACGTGTGTGTGTTTATACCCATATGTGTGTGCGTATGATTTTACATATATGTACATAAATCTGAAACGTAGAGGGGAAAAATAGATGAGTGGGCATGTGGCAATATTCCAAAATATAATCACTAGAAATTTTACTGAATTGTTGAAAGATACCAAGGCCCAAATCCAGGAAGCCCAACAATTCCAAAGCCAATCAAAATACAAAGAAATCTACACGCAGTAATACAAATTCAGACCAAAGAGAATGACTAGTTAGAAAAGAGAGATCACTTACAAAGACACAGAAATTAGACTGACAGCTGAATTTCTAACAGTAACAATGGACTCCAGAGAGGGGAGATTATCTTCATTGTGCCAAGAGAAAAACCCAGCAAAACAGTATTTCAAGATTGAAGAGGAAATAAGACAATTATTAGTTCTCTATTTCAGGTAGAAACAGGATCTCAAATGGCAAGTATGAAATGCAAAAGGGAATATGTGTAAAATTAGCGGTAAATCTATTGATATAATTTCATATAGTTTTGTGGCTCCATGCAGTTGAACGCTAAGCTGAAATCTCCATCGTCAATGAAAAGTTTCTTGCCCTTTTTTTTAAATTTTAAACTAATTATAATACATGCTTGTCATACATAGTTTGGAAAAGAGAAAAGTAGAAAAATAAATGTAAGGTATCTGTAATTTATCACTTGTTAATATTTTGATATATAACTCTTAGTCACATGTATTTGTGCCTTTTACTTAATTAGATTGATGCTGATTGCCTGATCCAACTTTTTGTTTTGAATCATGACCATAAAATGAGGCTTTTCCCATGTCATCAAATATTCTTCAGAAACATCCCTTTATAGTGCTACTTAATATTCCATGCTTTGAATGTGTCATAATGTAGCTGAAACCAGCTAGATGCCCACCAATCCCAGTTCCTCTTCCTGGGCACACAGATTGTTTCTCTCAGCCTTTCTGGCATTGATTTTGAGCCAGTAACTGCGCTCTGGCCAGTGAAATATGTGCAGCGCTGAAATGTACCATTTCCAGGGTAGGCCTTAAAAAGCCTCATAGGGTCCTCCTCTAGCTGAAGGCTGGGACCAGTGGAGGACTCTGATGAAGCTCTTGTGGCCAGACCTGCATCAGGGTCTGAAATTCCACCTGGCGGTGTCAATATAGAAGTAGAGGTCTAGGCCAAAAGGGTGCAAGAATGAAGTTATGGAAGATAGCATAAAAGGAATGTCCCTGGGGAAAACAGCCAAAATTAAAATATTTTCTATTGCCAATTAATTTCAGATGAGAAACCCCAGTTTTAGATGACTTCTGTGTACAGCTCTCATTTGCTCCTGGTTGTGGTAATGATCACTTTGCTTCCTGGGTACACCTAGTGGACATTTAGAAAAAGTGTCCATTTGGCTTTCTTCCTCTGTGACTGGTCATTTCCCATCCTTTCCCATTTGACTGATTAATTTAGAATATATATTTTTATCTAGGAATATATATTACATGTTTGTTACAATTATTTCTACTTTATTAATAGCATTTATAATTTATGATGTTTAGATACAGAAGCCTTTAACTTTTCAACTATTATGAAGTCAAACCTATTGATCTTGCTTATAATTTCTTCCATTGATTTTATCTTAGACCCTTAGTCCTGCCAGAACAAACATACTATTTTTCTAGACTGGTTTTAAGCTCTACTTTAAATTTTTACTTTTTACTTTGTCTGGAATTTACTGTGTTATAGTTACAAGTTAGGAATTCACATGTACATTATTGTTTAAAAATTATTTTTAAAAAAGATTGTACCATCCATTGTGTGCTTATTGAGTAAATAGTCTGTGTTTTGCATGCACTACTTACTCCTTACAGGAATCCAGTGAAACAATGCAGCTATTAGCACTCCGTTTTAGAGATCAGGAAAGGGGGCTGTGGCACTGTCACATACTTCACGTACAACGACAGGGCCTGGAAGCTGGGGACCTGCGCTCTGAACTGGGGTGTGGACTGCACCCCCCAGGGCCTGTGCTGCACTGCACTGTCAGCACACAGGGCTGCGGCTGGTCCCTGCGGATTCAAGGTGAAGCTTTCTGCTCTACACACAGATTCTTACATGAATTGGGGTCTGTTCACAGGATATCGTTCTGTCCTATTTATTTCTGGAACTCATGCCTTATTATCTCATTATTAAGTACCAGTAATTCTTATAAAAACCATATTAGTCCAGATGTGGCGGCCTAATATGGTTTTTAAATTATACTCTATTGATGTCTTCTTCAGGAATTCATGCTTAGAAAATTTCCAATCTTAATTTTATTTGTTTAGTACTTAATTGCACACTTAGTTCCTGTACTAGACTGCAACCTTTTTAAAGCACACAAGATTTATCTGTAGCACCAGGCACTGTGATTTCTCATAATTATTCAATAACTCATTGCTTATTTTATAATGAAGTACATTGATTCTATTTAGCTTAACACACATAGAATTACCATGCCTACAGTGTGCCAGACTTTAATGCACATAGTAAGTTGGTAAGGTAGGATCAATTACTGCCCCATTCTAGAGATAAGGAAGCTGAGTTACAGAGAGGCCACACCACCAGTAAGTGATGGTCAGAACTCGAGCCTGGGCTGGCTGCTGTGCATGCTGGATGTTCACTGTGCTGTGTGCCTCTCTG
The DNA here is from genome assembly GCA_004027715.1 of Plecturocebus donacophilus. Taxonomy (NCBI): domain Eukaryota; kingdom Metazoa; phylum Chordata; class Mammalia; order Primates; family Pitheciidae; genus Plecturocebus; species Plecturocebus donacophilus. Next base: position 56,350 of record PVKP010009276.1, on the reverse strand, counting down.
CTGATGAGAGCATTAGGCGGTGAAAGATACGTGGCTTTTGACATTCTGCAGAGGACAGCGGAGTTCCCTCGGTCTAGGAGTGCTGATAAAATACAGGTAGGCTGAGAGCAGATGTAAAGGCACTTTGGGCCAAAGAACCAGCTTCCCTAATGTGGGAAAAGCAGAAACATGCCATTTGTGGAAATCAGCCAGATGTCAATGAAAGTTGTCTGTTGAGAAATCAAATAACTGTAGGGGAAAAGATGTTACCAACAAGTCATTGTTATTTTTAAAAATAATGTCTGGTCTCCACTTTTTCTTTATCCAATCGAAGCAATTGAAAATTCTCCTTTCCCTTAGCATTGCTGCACCATTTCTTTTTTTATACTCATGATGTTAAAACAAAATGACGCCAAGCAGTGCCTGGACTTGCCTGTCACATTTGGCTTGCGTTTTCCAGGCAGGGGTTGTGTTAAGTTGGGGAAATTACGTTGTCCCCATGTTTTTCCAGCAAGATATGGAGGGAGATGATCCGGCTACCACCGCTCATCCCCGTGCAGCCGCTCCCCTGTTCTGTTTGTCCTAAGCTCCCTCGAACTCTGCGGAAGTCAGATGGGACGCAGAACAGACTGGGAGGCAGGCTGGCCTAACCATAATAAGGAAGCAGATTGACCGTGCAGGGAGGAGGCAGGCAGAGCTGGCGCTGCAGGTCCAGCTTCGACAAACTATCTTCTATCTGATACGCTAACACATGGCTGGAGCCTGTTGCCCTTCATTCAAAATAAAAAGAAAATTAAAAAAACGAAAAAAAGAGAAGCTCCATCACTTGCACCTCAAAATTGTCCCTGAAACCCCTTTACTTTTCAGAGTTTGACCTTACTAAAGAGGTACCGTAACCACTCCATTTTTAAAATGGGGAAGTCAGAGATATGTCAGAGAGAGAGAAAATGAAATTTTGCATCAGGCGAAATTTCTGTACTGATATTTCAGAAGGCCTCATAATTCTGTGGCTGTATACAAATGATCCATTTTGTTAATCTGAATTTTGAGAGTCATTAAAATTTTTTTTCTCTGCCCTGGAGTAGTTTATTACTTAGAGAGAGAGAGGGGGAAAAGCCAGTTTAAAACCAGGTAAGGGAAGAAAGCTGACAAAAACATAAATTAGAGGAAGAACTTAATTTAAAAAGTGTCAAAAAGGATAGATAGTCTTAGTTCAATAATAAAGCCTGGTTCAAGAGCCTTCTATCTTTAAATAAAGCATTCAAGCACTCTATTACCTGTACACAACCAATCTTTGATTTCCAATCTAAGTCTATTTTTGCTTCTCGTGATTAGCATACAAATGTGAAAAAAAGAAAAAAAGTGGTTACATGCGTGACGATTAGGACATGCCTTTGCTTTAATGTCACTGGTCTGTCAGGCTGGAGGTGATGAAATGAATTGCTGCCTGGCAAGCTCCTTAGAGGTAAATCTTGTCCGAAAATGACTCCTATCCATCTCCTTTTATTTTCATTCTAAGTTCATCATACAAACGGCCAAGCATATAAGCATATATTTGTTTTAAGAGATAAAGCACAGTAGCATATAGCAACTTACAAATGTACGTGAGCAGGTGGTGAGCACGGCTCCTGCAGCAATACCATCCTCTCCACAAAGTAGCCGTGAGTCCAGAGATTCAACCTGAATGTGGGGGCTCTACCCTGCCAAGAATCACATGTTCCATATAAAAAGTGAGAGGACGAAGGGTGGAGACAAATCTTATAGCGCTCCTGACTCAGTGCCCAGGAAGACCTGAGACTGCAGGAATCTGTTTTAGTTTTCTCTCTGGGCATACATTGAAAGGCACCACCTGTCTTATTTACTTTTGTATGAGCAGGGTGTCAGCCTGCTAAGGCTAAAATGCAAAACTCTGTAATAATATTATCAGAGAGGGAAAGATGCCAGATCTGTCCCTCCAAGCAGTTTCTTCCAAGGCTTCTCCAGAGTCTTCTCCGAAGTCTTGGTGCCTGGTCAGGAGGGTCCCTGACTTGCTGGGGGTGTGCTAGAGCAGCAGGCTCCTGGGGACCTTGGTCCCCGAGGGAGGGGCCTCTCAGCGATGGAGGGGAGCCCACGGTGTCCTGCTGACTGATGGCCCCATTTACGTCCAAGGCAGTTATTATGCATGAAACCACTCAAGCATCATTTGTTTCAGGGAGTTCAACCAGTCAATTTTTCAGTTCCTTTCTGGTTCAGGGTCAAAAGCAAATGACGGATCTTAGGTTGGCTTCATTTTGGGCCATGATACTTCCCACCTTGTTCAGAGGAAATTTGTTTAAAGACTCTTCCGTTTATGAGATGTGAAAGTGTCCTTTCCTTGCGCCTCACAAGAGGCTCTGGGGAAGCTCTGGTGGGGCTAGGACCCTTATTAGCAGTGCACTGAAATTCACCTAAACAGATAAACTGTGCCCCAGACTCACTGGTCGCTTGAAGTCATAAACCTGTGAGCCTTGTGTAGTGAGGAGGATGTGTGCAAAAGCACATGGAAAAGCGGGCTATGGGCCACTGCATGAAACCCCGAGTCAGCTGTGAAAGTCACTTGAATCTGAACTTAAAGAAAACCATGTTTCTCCACTTTGAGATGAGGCTTCAGATTCAGTTCTCGGACAAGAAACGATTGATATAATCTTGGAGCTCCACCCAGAAATTTACTCACATTTGTGTAGTGTATTACAGTTTCAAAATTATGTGTTATTTATAAGTAATATCTTGTTTAATCTGCATGATAATTATAGGAGGAAGGTATTATCCCCATTTGTCGATGAGGAAACTGCATCTCCAACAAGTTCAATCACATTTCACAGACAAAAGGGAGAAAATAAAAGCAGCAAATATAACAAAGTCCTTAAAAAATTATATGTCATATGAAGAACTCTGCAAGAACCATCCTCTGGTTGCAAAAAATGAGAGGGCAAAGCGTTACGACAAATGTCATGAGGGTGCTGACCTGAGAAACAGAGACATGGGGACAAAGCTCTCTCCTTTCACTTTTATTTTGGAGTGCAGAGCAGAAGAGAGCTGTTTCAACACTAAGCAGATAGGAAAAAACACACTGATCACGAAGCACATGCTCCCTAAGTTACCAGTCACAGTGGCACATGTGATGTGCACATGAAGTCAGCCAGCCCTTCTCTCTTCCCTGCAGGTCAGTCATGGTGGCCATCTCTGGTTCGCACAGCAGAGTCAGGGCTCCCCTGTCCCTCACAGCCTGGCCCCGTAGAGGACAGCAGCCAGGGCCGCCTACTGACACCCCAGTGTGTCGCTTCTGCTTGCCCTTACCACCTTTGGTAACTCTCCAAAGAAGCAGAAAGTGAGTTGAGAAACTAAAACACTTTCTAGGTGATGTTGAAGAATGCTACTTCACACAAGTGGCAAAACTACATTTTAGGGATATGTGTGCAGACACATAAATATCTACACACATAGAATTCAAGGTCTAGAGGGAAAACACCTAATTCTTATGATTGATTAACTTCCAAACTTGTATAGACAGAGCTGAGGCCATCCTAGAACGATATATAATTTGATGAGTTCTTGGTGCCTATTTGTTCATAGCAAAGAGGCCAGAATAACTTGATTATACACAGATCCCATATCAGAGGTTTCCCTCCTTTGTTGGAAGGGAGGAGACCTGAATTGATTGACAGGCCAATTTCTAAACATTAGTGTTTCGGTATTACAAAACCAAGGCTTTGTGTGTGTTTGCTTGTGGAATGAGGTTTTGTAGATGAGTCCCATCATTTAAAAACACTCCATTGTAAATCTGAATAAAAGTAAAAAACAATTAAACTCAATAGACACACACTGGAGTTAAATCCTTTCCCCGGTATTCCCAGCGATCACTGACGGGAATGCTGAGCCAAGTCTGTTCCCCATAGGACAGTGTGTCAGGAGCTTATTCATTTTATGTTAATAACACGTCAGAGTCCAGAGTTTGAAGATTCTGTTCGATAGGCACACACCTGAGGCTGCTTAAGGCATTAGGTGCATATACTTGCAAGAAATAATACCTTCTAGTATCATCACATCTCCCAGCAGATAGTTCATGCACACACAGTCTATTTAATCAAACATTTCTGTCACTGATACACACAGACACATACGCACACACACAAGCATGCACAAAATGTAACCAGTTCTGTTTGCCTTCCCACTGTCATATGATGTGGTACCATCTGGCCTCCAGGCAGCAGCACCTCTGACATCAGTGCATTTCTGTGTGTAAGTGAAGTGACACTGCGTTATGAAAGCATTTAAATAGGTAGTTCTTAAGCACTGTGCAGAAATAAATGTTTTTTCAACATTAATGCATGGAGCCCCAGAAGTGGTATCAGTAAGCATATGTCTGTTTTGCAAGTTAAATATATTTTCTCTAAGAAGAATTAATATTTATTTTAGAGATGTTCAGTAAATAAAAGTTGTTTGTGGTGGGGTGTGGTGGCTCATGCCTGTAATCCCAGCGCTTCAGGAGGCTGAGGTAGGCAGACAGCTTGAGTCCAGGAGTTCAAGACCAACCTTGGCAACATGGTGAAACCCTGTCTGTACAAAAAATATAAAAATTAGCCGGGTGTGGTGGCATGCGTCTGTGGTACCAGCTAACTTGAAAGACAGGCAGGAGGATCACTTGAGCCCCAGAGGTCAAGGCTGCAGTGAGCTGTGTTCTTGCCACGGCACTCCAGCCTGGGTAAGAAAGCAAGACCCTGTCTCCATAAAAAAAAACAAAAACAAAATCAAGCCAAACTTGTTTATGTACATTTTCATCCATTATATGAATAGTATGTGAAATAATGAAAATCATTTCTATTAATGAAAGTGAAAAGTGAGAATTTGAAGGATGCAATATAATAAAAGTTTTTTCCTAAACCAAAAGAAGGTGTGTGTGTGTATATATATATATATATGCATTGTAGTTCTTTAAAGTGGATGAATTTATCTGGAGTATAATTTATGTAAAGCACTCATCAACTGCATCATTAAATTGGTTCTGCAAAAGAGAAAGACTGCAAGATCAATTTAATATTCAACCTAACAATTTCCAGCAATCTCAAACTTTTTCGTTAAGCGGTTAAACTAAAGGTGGTGGCAGGTCCATTTGATTTTTTCAAAGCAAATAACAACCATTAACAAGCAGTCAGCACCTCCACACACTGATAGGGCTTGTCCTGTGTGTCAGTGCCTTGCCAGCCACCGTGGGCATCACATGGCACAGCTTAGAGACAGCCTGTGTGACCTGCCTATGTGGGGGAGGAAAAGACGTTGGTTGAAAAATGAGAACTTAACTAGCAGACATCTGGCGACACCTGTTAGGTGCCCAGCAGTAAGGATGGGGCGGTAAAAAAGACTGACAGAATTTCTGTTCTTCTGAAGCTCATATTGAGGTGGGAAAACAGATTTCTCAATAAGCAGAAAGCGTCAGGCAGTGATGGATGCTATGCTGAACTCAATGGGGCATCCTGATGGACAGAGAGAGTGATGTGGGGTGACTGTGGGGTGATGCTCTGAACTGGTGCTCTACAAGGAGATACTGTTCAAGCTGGTGATGGACAGACACCAGCAACCAGCCACCAGAAGATCCGCAGCACATTGTTCACTGGAGGGAATGACTGGTCCAAAGCCCTAAGGAGGGAACAAGGTGGTGGAGAGTACAAACAAGGCGATAATGAAGAAGTGGGGAAGAAAAGCACAGGAGGCCGCAAGCTTCTCTATCAGGAAAATGAGACCTGACCTCTCCTGGTTGGTGAGGAGGGGATGGGAGAGTGGTGGTCAGGGCTGGTGGAGAAAGGCTTCCCTGAGCAAATTCTCTGGGCTAAAAGGAGATAAGTAGATGCACAGGGTTCAGAAGGGTCTTCCACACCTCGTGCTTGGTCCTAAAGACACACTCAGAAGTAAGACTCAATATCCCTGCCTCTTACACAAAATTCTGTGTCTGCCAATCAACGTATTGAGGAAGTTCCACTGGTGAACCTCCCTCTGTCTAATGTCAAATGGAGCAAGTATGCATGAACCTTCTTTTTTTGCTTCTATTTTCTCTATTCTTCATGTTTTAAAGATAAGTTTGAAGCATTAATTATTGATAAGTAAACACTGCATCATCTCCAGCTCTTACTCATTAAGCATCTTCACCTCTGAGCAGGTCTGAAGTGTAGCATTTCCCTTTGTGGGAACACAATGTGTTCACTGAAAATCCACCAGGAGAGCAAGACGTCTCCAAATCCTGTCAAATGCCCAGCCTACCAAGGAGCTAAGGATGCTTATCGTGGAGAGATAAGCTCAGGTGGGAGCCTTTAGTGAGGTGGGCGTCAGCAGGGTGGAGAGTGGTCCCATGGAGGAGTGGATATGTGCTTGGGGCTACATAGAGGGAAAGGCAGTGGGAGATCAAAGCGCAGGAGATAGATAGTCTCCATGCAACGAGCGTTGGGAACCCACCAGAGTTGTACCAGGTGTATCATAAGAGTCAATGCACCTGAAAACGCTGCCTTAAGACCTGTGTTCCAATCCTGGTGCCACCTTTAACTGACTCCATGATCTCAGGCCAGTCACTTTGCTTCTCTGAACCATTGTTTCCCAGTCTGTTAAAAAAAGGGGGATAATCACCCCCATCTTTAACCAGGGATAAAAGGCAAGACTTGTCAAAGAACCTAGCACCAGGTAGCCAACCTATAGATTATCTACCTTTCCAACAGTGCAATGCACTCCATGTGGCTCCTGCTTCCCACCACTGGGATGGGTGGATTTGATGGAAGGTGATCATCTATTACTTCAATATTGTGAACAACCCACCCTAGTGGCTTATTTTCCTGGAGAAAGAGGTGAATGACATCAGCCAGAGGAGCCCAGAGTAGCAGGCTTGCTAGCAGTATGATGATCACCATCAACATCCTCATGACGCTGGGGTATTATGGACGAAAATTCCTGCTCCTTGAAGTCTACTTAATTCTTAGAATCATTAAGATACACTGGAAAGACCCAGGTTGGTTTTTCTTTTTTTAAAGACAGGATCCTGCTCTGTCCCCCAGACTAGGGTGCAGTGGTGAGATGTCTGCAGTCTCATCTTCCTGGGCTCAGGTGATTCTCCTGCCTCAGCCTCCCGAGTAGCTGAGACATCAGGCGTGCACCACCATGCCTGACTAATATTTTATATTTTTTGTAAACATGGGGTTTCACCATGTTGCCTAGGCTCGTCTCCCACTGCCTTGGCCTCCCAAGTTGCTGAGATTATAGGCGTGGCCCACTGTGCCTGGCCTAAGACCCAGGCTTTAATGTAAGCTTTCTCGCAGAATTTAACCCTATTTTTGTCATCTGTACAGGGGTAGCATCTAAGATGTTTTCTTACCTGCATGGGTTGGAATTCTTTGATTCAGAGGAAAGGATGTTTGCTACAGCTCAGTTACCTTTCATTGCAGTACAGGTGCCGATGCAGAGTACCTGACCTCTGATGACCGCCAGTACAGGTGCCGATAGAGAGTACCTGAACTCTGATGATCGCCAGTACAGGTGCCGATGGAGAGTACCTGAATTCTGATGATCGCCAGTACAGGTGCCGATGGAGAGTACCTGAATTCTGATGATCGCCAGTACAGGTGCCGATGGAGGGTACCCGAACTCTGATGATCGCCAGTACAGGTGCCGATGGAGAGTACCTGATCTCTGATGATCGCCAGTACAGGTGCCGATGGAGAGTACCTGAACTCTGATGATCACCAGTACAGGTGCCAATGGAGAGTTCCTGAACTCTGATGGTCACGTAGGAAAATGGAGGAAGGTTCCAGAACCTTGAACACATGCCGTGGATCTCCAGGTGCCCAAGGAGGCAGAGCTGGTGGTGGAGTCAGCAAAGGCCGCATGCCCAATAGTTCTCACCTTCACTCTTGATGCTATTGTCAGAATCCCATCCTGTACACCTCAGAATCTGCTCTAGCCAATACTTTTGATGGCCTTTGATGTTTGTGGATCAATAACCACAATCTTTATTCTCCTAAGGTTTTCTGGTAATATTAATACTTCTTTTTTCGTTTTTTTGTTTTTTTGGTTTTTTTTTGGTACTGAGTCTCAGTCTATCACCCAGGCTTAGTGCAGTGGCATGATCTCAGTTCATGCAGCCTCTACCTCCCAGGTTCAAGTGAGTCTCCTGCCTTGGCCTCCCAAGTAGCTGAGATTACAGGAGTGCACCACCATACCCAGATAATTTTTGTATTTTTAGTAGAGACAGGGTTTCACCATGTTGGCTAGGCTGGTCTTGAACTCCTGACCTCAGGTGATCCACCTGCCTTGGCCTCCCAAAGTGCTGGGATTATAGGCATGAACCACCACACCCAGCCTATTAATACTCTTAATAGACAATACTGAATGATTACCTGAATTTCTTATTGTTTTAAAGGCATTTTCTCATCACACTTTCTCATCTTGTCCTGATTTTGTTCCTTTCCTTCCTCATGCCGTCCTTCTGAGTCTAATTTGCATATTCTGAATCTGTGTGAGGATGCAAGGTTCCTACTCAGCACATCAAAGTGAAAGTGAGTGGCTTCTGCTGCTACTCAGGGTAATACCAAGGGATGAACTAGTTGTCTCTCTCATGGAAGGGGCTTTTTTTTTGTTGTTGTTCCACTTCCTTTTATTTTTTAACAAAGAGGAAAACTGTAACTAGGAAAGTATTATCACAAATAAAAATGGTCATAAATTTTAAGTCAGAATCCCAGAATTTAGGTCCTGATGTTTTTTTTTCTTTTTTTTTAATTTTATTTTTTATTGCATTTTAGGTTTTGGGGTACATGTGAAGAGCATGCAATATTGTTGCATAGGTACACACATGGCAGTGTGATTTGTTGCCTTCCTCCCCTTCACCTATATCTGGCCTTTCTCCCGATGCTCTCTCTCCCCAACTCCCCACCCCCCACTGTCCCTCCCCTATTTCCCCCCGACAGACCCCAGTGTGTAGTGCTTTTGAAACACTTCCAGCAGTACTGAATCAGGTGCAGGGCCAGGTGACAAAGTGGGCATTTAGCTTCGACTCTGTTTATGTTTGCAGATTTCTCTCAGATTAGTTGGAGAAAGAAAGATTTTCAAAGGATATACATAACATGCTTCAGTTTATGGCTATGACTGATATTTCATGATCCTCTGAGCCCTCTGCATGAGAAAACTGCTCAAAGCTGCTTCAGTGGGTCTTAGAGCTTTCAACTTGGTCCCTGGGTCTCTTGTTTGAAGCCCTCAGAAGCTGAACTGACTCCTGTAAGATTAGTTACATTGAGGTGTAATAGGTGGGAATCTGAGCCCACTGGCTTAGATAGGTAACTTCATTTTTTAAAATGCCTCTTTGTTTGTAGTTTAGAGCATGCATTATGCTGGGTGAGTGGAAATAGTTAGCTTCAGTTCTACCTGGTGTTGCCTGTCCCCCTCTATATATGCAATGGCAAGGCTTGGGGATTACCTAGTTGTTGGTGCAAACAGTTTACTTTCTGCGTAGCGTTGAGGACCAGCAGTTCCCTTCTCCTTCTTTGCCGCATGATAGCTCCCCTTCTCTCTACTTGTTCTGGGAGGATTTCTATTAAGGACTTGTTCCAGATGTTGCTCGGGGTCTGAAAACCCCTTTACTGGACTAAGCTTTTAAATTCTGTATTTCTTTCCTTGTTTGTTGGTTTTAAAAATGAAAAAGCTAGAAAGACTTGGAGACACCTCTGTTTTACATCCTCTTCTACCTCCTCTTTGAAACAAGGAACACACAGACATCATCTTCTTGAATGTAATAAAACTCAAAGAGAAAAAGAAACTGGTCAATATAGCAGAAACATTACCCAGATGACTTTACCATAATCTAAGTGATGCTTTAAAAAATGTTCACCAATGCTTGCAAAACCTTTGGTATCTTGGACAGTTTCTGTGTACATACAAATTCGGGGATGAGCATCATTTTGAATTTCTTCTAATTTGACTGGACCTTTATACATCTTGACGTTAATGTTTAAAGGGCCTACTAAAATTCTAGATCTTTTGGAAGAGTCTTTGTACGAAAAAGCTACTAAAAGTCTAGATTTTTTATGACAGTGTTTGTATAAAGAATCAGTAACATGTTTCAGCTTTGGATATTATAGATTTTTGCCCATTTTTTTTTCTTTAGACCAGTGGTTTTCAAACTTGAGCATGCCTGTGTCACACTTACCGGAATCAACTCTGAGGTGTTGGTTAAACCGCAGACTTCCAAGCCACCGCCCCAGAGTTTCTGATTCAGGAGGTCTGGGGCAGGGTTTAAGAATCTGCATTTCTAACAGGTTTCCAGGTGATGCTGGCCCAGAGACCGTGCTTTCAGAACCAAAGACTTGATTATCTAGTAGCCAGATACCGTTGCTGTGAAGCAATATGGCTTGCTGCAATGAGCATGAATTGTCGAGTCAGATACCACTGGTTTCAAACGTGAGGAAAACCCCAAATGCGTGACCACACATAATCAGTACAAAATGGAGGTGGCCCATATTTCTGTGCCCATTAGTATATCCCAGCTACTGGCCAGCTGTCAATACTTTCTGTAATCTTTATACCCTGTCACGTTAAAAGAACTTGCAATAAAGAAGAGATGATCATAACGATGGTAAGAATGTTTTATACTTACGTGGAGAATACAGACAGCTTGAAAAGCATCATACATAGGAGGTAACATGGCATAGTACAGTTGTGGAGTTTGGGTCTGATACCTGCATTTGAAGCTCTACTCTGCTGTTTTCCGCACAGTGATGTGACTTTAGACAATGCAGTTAATCTCTTCAATGCCATTACTTCCTACATGTAAAATGGGAAAAAATAATGCCAGCTTTGTCCTGTGCCCAATGCAAAATACAATGTTATTTACTTTTGGAGCTCACACTCTTCCATGTTTGAGTGTGGACATTTGGAAACTGATCAAAACTAAACTTCATGTGAAGGAATATTCACTGATACATGATCCTCTAAATTCCTGGAGAGTAACTTCGATCTCAATTAATTCTTCTAGGCAGCCAAACGCACTTAATAGGAAAAAAAGGCAAAAACAAATTCCTTTTGGCAAGGAAATAGCAGAAAGATTTGATTAAAAATCTTATCTGGCAAAAAAATAAATGTCTGGGATAATCAAAGGGTGGTAGTAGTAGCAGCAGTGGGTGCTGTGGTGAATAAAGACGAAGAGGCCTGACCACATGGCTTAGGGTGACGTGTGTGCGTTTAACACTGCCCTGGCTCTGGGAGAAGTGAAGAACTATAAGGCAAAGAGAAGTCACCTCAAAAGTGGCATTTTGATTTGTCAATGCGCCTAGTGCAGGGGAGACATGCTTCTCTCGGGAAAGAGCCACTGAAGACCACTAGAAAAATGTGGCAGAAATTGGATATATTCCAAGGAAGCTGAAGGCCTTGATAGCATTTCCTGGCATCAGCAGGGGGCTCATCATTTCAGGTCACAGCCTTGAGTCCCTCTGGGGGGCTCTGTGTGGTTTCAGATTCTAGCCTTGATCCCCCTGCTCTCGGACTGAAAGCTTTGTGTGTTTCTTGTCATCGGCAGCCCCTTTTTCTCGGACTCGGAAGCACGTTTTGCTCTCCACATAACTCTAATCGTGGCCAGTCTAGGTCAGAGCCTGGCATCTGACGTCTTGCTTTAGGAGGGGAGGTTGGGCACAAATGGCAAAGCAGGTAAGGAAAACACAAGGCACTTCTGTTTTGAGGTATAGACAGTTTACTCAGCAACAGAAAGTTAACAACAGGTGTTGGATACATGGAATGAGTTCCGTCATCATTACGTGTAAGGAATTGTATTTGTAGCCTTAAGAGTAAAAGTCAGACTGTGTAGGGGGAAATGACCAAGATCATAGGTTTTTTTAGCTTGGTCCAGAATCAAGGATAATGGCAATGATGAATATGAGAATAAATGTTTATTTTTCTCATATAATGGATACCAAATCCTGAGAATCTTGGAACCCCAAAGGATCTTAGAAGCCAGTCACCCAGCTTTAGTCCTTGTGGAAAATCTCAGAGGCATCCCACAGACAACCACTGAGCCTCTCCCCACACCTTCCAGTGATAACGTTAGCATGTTATCATTTCGAACAGCTCTTATTGTTAGGAAGGTCCTTCCTTATGATTGTTCAACACTTCCTCCCAATTGCCTGTGTCTTTTGTCTGAATTGTGCCTTCCGATGTGAGACAGACTATAAAAGGGAAAAAAATCCTTAAAGGTGTGATAATCAATTTTCTTAAAAATAGTTTCAGATGAGAATGAGCCAATGCATAATTAAAGCTACATTTGATTTTTCTGGGGGGCTAGGGGTTATATTTCTCCTTCACTCCAGTCCCCTTGAAGGCTTTCACATTCTCTACTCCATTTCAATTCATCATTTCTTCTCAGTTCCCGAAGCTCTGGCATTGTCTGGGACTCATGGTCCCTCATCAGTAATGTTCTCTGTAACCTGGACTTCTTGCACCCCCTGTTCTAACCAAAACCTGGTGTTCCGGAGGACACTGCCTTCCCTTGAGTGTGATGCTTTTCCTCTCCCAGGTTCACCTGGGGGTCCTCTTGGCTCCTGTCACCACTTGTAGACCATCCTGCTTCCTCCTGCCCAGCCACACCCGAGTCTTCTCCTAGGGATGGTCACTTGGAGACAGTCAGTCATCCTCTTCATTCCCCTGAGCTCTGGGATCACACCCTGGGTGACATTTTCTGGGTGATTTCAACATCCACATAGAAGCTGTGTCAGAGACGATTCTTTCCAAATCCTAGCCCTTCAATTACTTGTATTCCTCCTCATGCTCATGGGTCTGCCTCTGGCTTCCTTAACTCACTTTAAAGAATCCCTTCTGAGCACGCTGCCTTCCCTCTTCCAAGCAGGTCCTCTAACAGTCTACCTGTAACATCCTTTGAACCCAGCAGGGCCTAAGCCCCACGATTCCATAATCAGCCTTTAAAGTCACCACCCTGGCTCTTCTCATTGCTTGCTTCATCTCACTCTCTTGACAAAATCCGTCTTCTTTAGATCCTGTTTTTCCTCATTGCAGCTTCCAGCTGCTGAGTCTCGGTCTCAGTCTTCCCTCTGCTCGGCCTCTCAGCAAGATTGGACATGGTGACTGTCCTTTCCTCGAAGCTCCATCGCTACCAGTGACTTCTGGAAATGCCTTTTTTTTTTTTTTTTTTTAAATTGGGCTTTTAGCTCACTGCCATCTCCTCATTTTCTTCCTGTCTCACTGGCTCTTCCCTCCTTGTCAGTTATCTTTGTTCATTCTTTGTCAGTCCCCAGACTGTGGAGTGACCTAGGTCACACCTGAGTTATCTCCTAAGCAGTCTTGCACTTTGGGCACAGTTGCTGTGCTGCCAGTGCTCGCCTTTCCCTGATCTCTAAACTCATTACAAAACCTTCTTCTCAGCACCTCCATCCCAATGCCTGACAGTCACCGCCATCATGGCGGGTTGGGCACGAGTGTCTTACCTTCGCCACAGCTCGCTTCTCTCCCAGTTTCTCTCCATCCACTGGCAAGCCCAAAACTTTGGAGTCATCCTTGACTTCTCTCTTTGTCACCCATTCCATATCTAATCCACCACCAAGTCATCAGTTCTAACCAAAATACATCCAGAATGCGAATACTTCTCACGGGCTCAGTTCTCGGTACCCTCATCCATCCTTGATCACCTCCAGCCTGGATTATAGCCCTTACCTGGTCTTGCTGCTTCCACTCTTGTTTTCTTCTATACTCTTTGTGGCACAGTAGCCACAGCACCTTCTTAAAAGCACACATCACCTATGCCACTCTTCTGCCCAGACCTCCATTCTCTTGGGTCAGAAAGCCAATTCCTTACCATCCAAGGTCTTGCATCCTCCTCTCCCATCCCAAAGGCTCTGGGCGGCAGGCTTTCTTGGGGCCTCTTCCCTTGCTGTTTCTTAAGCGGCAGGTACTGTAGGAGCCCGCCCTTCCCTGTGACTCACCCCAGTGGCACTGCAGCTCTGGAGGATGGTTCTGGTACAGGCCAAGGGCTTCATACCTCAAACACCTGAGCTTCTCTGCCTGTGGACTACTTTCTGACGATGAGATCCTGCTCAGCCTGCACAAGGCAGACCACAAGTGCCAGGGAGGTCCCCACATCTAGTGATGGACGCGGGCACCTGCTCGGCTTCCTCACCCCCGGTGGGGACATGCTCAGTGTGTTTCTCACAGTGGTCTCTCAGAGGTCTCCAGTGGCTTGAACCCTTCGTGGCCCACCGTGGTCAGCCACCCATCAGAATACACTTAATTTTTCTATTTAAGCTGTTACATGATTGTTAGAATTTTTAATGTTGAATCAACCTTTTCTTACTGAAATTAATGAGCCCAATTTTGTCACAATGGATGATCTTTTTGGTACATTATTAGATGTGTTTAATAATATTTTGTTTAGGATTTGTGTCTATGTTCACAGGTAAGATTATCCTGGAATTTCTTTTCTCCTGGGTTTTTTTTTTCATTCTTTTTTTTGGTCTTTTCCCCCCTTGGTTTGTTAAGGCATTATTCTCCTTTACTTCATAAAATGAATTGAAGACTGTCTGTCCCCTCCATGAATTGTATGTGATTGGAATCATGTCTTCGTTAATGCTCTGGAAAAAAGAAGTTCCAGAAAGCTTAGCTTTTTTATTTTATTTTTATTTCAGTAGGTTTTTGGGGAACAGGTGGTGTTTGGTTACATGAAGAAGTCCTTCAGTGGTGATTTCTGAGATTTTGGTGCATCCATCACCTCAGCAGTGTACATTGTACCCAGTGTGTTGCCTTTTGTTCCTCACCCAGCTCCTACCCTTCCCCCCGAGTCCCCAAGTTCATTGTATCATTCTTATGCTTTTGTGTCCGCATAGCTTAGCTTCCACTTATGAGTGAGAACATACGATGTTTGGTTTTCCATTCCAGAGTTACTTCACTTAAAATAATAGTCTCCAAATCCATCCAGATTCCTGCAAATGCCTTTAGTATTCCATGGTATATATATATATATATGCCACATTCAGGATGTTTCGCTTTGTTTAGTTTGTTTTTCAGGAGATAATTTAATGTACTATTTCAATTTAATTAATTCTGTGAGACCATTAGCTGTCTACATCATTCTAACACAGGCTAACCTATTATGTTTTTAGAGGGATTTATTTATTTCTCCAGTCAAATGTAAGATTGTTCAGATTATTCACATTCCTAATGTTTCTGTGAGTTTTCCCTCTTTCTCATTTCTAATATTCTTTATTCCTACTATTCTTCTTTCCTTGATTATTCCCATCTGAATTTTTTTCATTAGTCTTTTCAAACAATGTTTAACTTTGTTGATCCTCTTAATTTTATCTTTCTTTTCATTTATGTTAACACTTGCTGTTTATTACTTCTTTTCTTAACATTTCTTTGTGATTATTTTCTTCTTTGTTTTTCTAACTTCTTAAACTGGCTGTTTAATTCATCATTTTTCAGATTTTCTTTTTAATGTAAAATAAATATACAAACATTTAAGGCTACATATTATCCCTAAGTTGATAACATTTCCTATATTCTATGGGTTTTCATGCTTAATATTTTTATTATTTTTCTGTAAGAGTATTTTCTAATTATCATGAGCTTTATGAGTTATTTAGAAGCATCTAAACTTTTAGTTTTTTTAATGTGTGGTTTTAAGTTACTCCTTGTTATTGATTTCTAACTTAATTACTTTCTGCTTACCGAACGTGGTCTCTGTGATATTACTTACATGAATTTGGTTTTTAGTATATTGTCATTTTTATAATGTTCTATACATATTTATAAAGAATGCTGGATATATATGTGTCTTTTAGCTCAAGTCTGTGTATTATTTAAATCATCTGCAGCCTTACTGATTTTTATCTGATTTATCAATTAGTTACTGAAGTAATTCATTTAAAACTTTTAAATTATGATAATTTTGTCCATTTTTATTAGAGTTGTCTTAATTTTTGCTTTACATTTTTTGAGGCTGTGGCAATAAATGCTTACAAGTCCCAAAGTGTATATGTTCCCAATAAACTGAAACTCTTGTCATTATAAAAGAACTTAAATAAGGTCATTAATAATAAATCCATTTAATAATGACTTTGCTTTTGAATCAATTTTGCCAGATACTAATGTAGTTTCTTTTGATTTGTATTTGCTTGATAAAACATTTTACAACTTTTTACTTTCTACTTTTTGTAATTAAGTTCTAGGTGTATATTGTACACATATAAACACAAATGATTATGAAGATTTAAGAAGCCATATAGTTGTATTTTTAAAAAGTGAGCCATAAAAATATTTGTCTTACGACTAGAAAGATTAGTCCCCTTACATTTATTGTGATTTTTTATGTATTTCCATTTATTTTTGCCATCCTACCTGGTAATTTCTCTTTGCTTTGCTTTTTCTTTCTTTTCCTCTTTCTTACCTTATTTTAAACTGATTAATTTTTTTCTTCAATACTCGATTCTTTTAGTGGTTATTCACATACATGTTTTATTTAAGTTTAAAATGAACCCACACCTACTTTATTCTCTCAAACAATGCAAGCATGGGCTTCTTTAACACAAACCCACCTCCCGGCTCCTATATTATTTTCAGACATTAATAATTTCCCCCAGATAAGGTGAGTCTTATTCTTTCTAGCCCTGGTATCTGTTTAGCCCACGTGCTAGTCCTCCTTTCCCTTTATCATTGCTTTTGCCTCTCAGATTTTTGTTTTGGATGATTCCTTTCCTCCTGAGGCATTCTTTAGGAGTTGCTTTAGAGGTGGATCTGTTTGTCGTAAAGCCTTTTAATTTGTGTTTGTTTGCAGATGGTGGGAGAAAATTGTTCACGTTGCGTATCCTGCTTGCTGGTTTTTCTCTTAGCTTCTCTTAGCCTTTAGAGAAGCTCATCCACCAACACCCGGGTTCTTTTTTGCTGTGGAGGAGATCACTACTAATTCACTGTATTTCCCTTCAACTCACCTCTGTTTTACAAATATTCTTGTCTCTTTATTAAGTATTCTGGATTTTTACTGTCTTGCATGCAGGTTTAGATTTTTGAAATTTATCTTGGGCAGAGTTCATTGTGACTCAGAAATCTGAAGAAATTTCTACCCAACCTCACTTTGAATACCGCGGTTCCCCGATTCTTCTTCATATTTCTTTCTGTGATCTCTATTAGATGTAAGTTAAGATTTTTCATTCCATCATCTATATCTTTTCATAACTTTAGTATTTTAATCTCCTTATCTCTTTGCTCTACAGTCTGAGTAGTTTCTTCAGATGTGTCTCTCAGTTTTTCACATGTATCTAATCTGTTGTTAAGTACCCATGCCAAGGTTCTCATTTTATTTGTTATTTTTTTATTCCGAGATGTTATACTTGATTCTTTGTCAGTCTGCCTCGTCGCTTTTCATAGTTTCCTCTTCAGTAATCATAGATTAGATATGTTCATTGATTGCTTTAACTATGCCAAATATATTTATATTCTATAACTGGTATTCTCACAATTTGCAGTCTTTATGAGTTTGACACTGCTGTCTCTTTCTTCTGTTTATTGCCTTTCACTCATTTGGTTTATTTTAAAAAATCATTTTCTAATTTATTATTGTCCTTTAAAAGATTGAGCATTCCTACACATTGGAGCTTTACCTGGGGGATTCTTTGAAGATTCATTGCAAATCTCTTCCTTCAGAGGAATTTGTGCTTGTCCAGCAGGAGGTAATCCAGACCACTTGAAAATTTAATTCTTAACTAGACCTTTTTAGGGGCCACAACAGTAGGTGAATTCTAGTGCCACACCCATGTGAGGGTCAAATTCTTGTTACAAATTATTATTACTGTTTGAAGGTGGGATTTTCACTCTGCATATCTAGGTAGGTGATTGTCCATCTTTTCTCACAGCCAGGTCCAAGGCGTGACAGTTTTCTTTCAGTTACCTTTGGTAGGGCAACTGTGTGTGTGTGTGTGTGCGCGCGTGTGTGTGTGTGTGTGTGTGTGTGTGTGTGTTTTCTTTTCTAGTTCTCTTTTCACCATCGGTGTTTCTTTCCAAGGGTCTGGGCTTCCCAAGGAACAGGGGTTGGAGGTAGAAGGGAGAGGAGTGGTATCTCCAAATCTCCTTTCCAAATTGAATAGCTTTAGGCTTTGTCTCCATTCTTTGTGCAGAGTGAGCTAAAACCAGAGCTCCAGAGAACCAGAGGTTGGCAGATGTCCCCCAAATGTCTGTCGCTTCCTTTCTTGCTCACATGTATATGTTATTTAATCATCTTCCTTATGTTTAAAAATATTCTGTATATTTATTTATTTTGCATGAGAAGGTGTTTTTATTTTTACACTATTGACTCTACATATTGTCCAGAAAATAGAATCTACATAATGCCTTATCATCCTCTGTGAAGAAAGCTCTTTCCCTAAATGTATGATGTCAAGGGCCAATCATTATGCTCATTTCTGGCCTAAAATCTGTTACGAGGATGTTGTCAACATTTAGATTAAATTCCATAGCATCCAGCTCAAGAGAAGCAAGCCAAGATGTGTAGCTTTCAGAGTCATTGGTAAATGTGGTATTGTTATTATCGGCTAGGAAGTTCTGTCTACTAAAGCATATTGTATTTTTATAAAAATAATTAATTTTACAATATTTTGTGCATTTATGCCATATTATGCAAAACCTAATGAAGAGTCCTGTTCACTCCAATCACCCATTTTCTATTTTATGGTTATCAATAATGGAATTGCTATCAATTTGGTGTGGTTGTTCTGATAACACGGAAAATAAAAAATTACCAGACAAAAATGGTCTCAAACGATCACTTTTTCTTCATACAAAAATATACTCATCTCAGCAACAAGACCTGGGAAACTTAGAAATCTTAAGTAACCCTTGAGTTAAAAGATGACCTAAAATGCTTTTGTTATTTTGATTTCTAAGTATTGCTGATGGTGAGATTAAGCATCTACTAATTTTGTTTCTACTCTTAAAGTTGTTTTGATGAATAAATGCAGTGCTTCATATGTTTAGCATGTTTTTAAAAGCATATTTATTATTACTTCAACTCCTCTTTCCAGTGAGGCAAAACATAGATTATCAAAACCACAAACATAGATTAAATGATATTTAATACATTTCTTCTGCAGTCTAAGAACATCATGATATGGTACATTATTTCCTTGGTAAGAAATCTCAACATTGCAGTGGAACAAAGTGGAGAAAAGTACTACATTCTGCTATTATGGGTATCATCATGCTTTAGGATAAACAAAAGATCCGTGATTCCCATGGTTCAGGGGCTGGAAGCAGGAGAGGACTTAAAGTGGTTTATGATGTCACCCAGGAACCAGGCTCAGGATGATCAGGAGTGGACCTGATGGTGACAGTGTCTTCAGCTGGTCTCTGTTTCTCACATACGCAGTGCTTCCTGTGACTCCCAAGGTGTCACTCAGCACCTGGCCACCCCATGCCTTCTGCTGTCCTTCAGGCAGTGTCTGACCTAAGAGATCTCCAACACAGCTGAAACATAAGGTTTCATAGGCTTTGGCGGGGCGCAGGGGCTCACACCTGTAATCCCAGCACTTTGGGAAGCCGAAGCAGGGAGATCACCTGAGGTCGGTCAGGAGTTCATGACCAGCCTGGCCAACATGGTGAAATCTTGTCTCTACTAAAAATACCAAAAATTAGTCGGGCGTGGTGGCACACGTCTGTAATCCCAACTACTCGGGAGGCTGAGGCAGGAGAATTGCTCAAATCCGGGAAACAGGAAGGTTGCGGTGAGCCAAGATCGCACCACTGCACTCCAGCCTGGCCACAAGAGAGAAACTCCGTTAAAAAAAAAAAAAGATTTTATAGCTTTTATAATTTGGGTAGATAATTCTATTTTCCACTCTCAAAATAGAGTATTTAACTCACTGTGGAGTTAAAGGCGTGGACTTGGTTTTGTTGATGGTAATTGAGCTGATCCGCTGTGGTGGCACTGAAGGTGCATGATCAGAGAGAGAATGGGTGGAGGGGCACCAGGAGGCACCGAGTTTTCACCGGGGCAACATGTTCGCCTCCTACTACACAACATAGGATCTTGGAATGTCCATCATAATTTTCCTAAGAGAACTGAGAAAATAACTTTCCTTTTTTGGGTTTCATAGAGGTTACCTTTGTTTGGTGTGCATGTGTTGTGTGTGGATGTGTGGTGTGTATATGTGTAGTATGTGGTGTGGTGTGTGTGTGGTGTGCATGTGTGGTGTGTATGTGTGAGATGTATGTTTGTGTAAGGTGTCATATGTGATGTCTGTGTGGTATGTGTGTGTGGGCACTGTGGTGTGTGCTATGTGTATGGATGGCTTGTGTGGTGTGTGTAGTGTGTGACTATGTGGTATATGTGTAGTTTGTGGTGTATATGTGTGATGTATGATATATAGTATGCCTGTATGGTGTGTGTGCATGTGGTATGTGGCATGTGTTTGATGTGCATGGTGTGTGGCTTGGCTTGCATGTGTGATGTGTGATGTGGTATGTGTGGTGTGTGTTTGTGTGGGTGGTGTGTATGTGTGGTGTATGGTATATGGTGTACATACAGTAAATGTGCATGTCGTGTGTGTGTGTGTGTGGTTTGCCTGTGTGGTGCATATGTGCTATGTGTGGTGTGTGGTATGCATATTGTATGTGATATGTGTGGTGTGTGTTTCATGTGTTTGGCATGTGGTGTGTATGTGCTATCTGTGGTATGCATATGGTATGTGATATGTGTGGTGTGTGAGGTATGTGATATGTGTGGTATATGTTTCATATATGTGGTGTGTGATGTGTATGTGCTATGTGTGGTGTGTGGTATGCATATGGTGTGTGTGGTATGTGATATGCGTCGTGTGTGAAGTGTGTGATATATGTGGTGTGTGTTTCTTGTGTGTGGTGTGTGGTTTGCATGTGTGGTGTGTATGTGTGATGTCTGCTGTGCAGTGTGCATGTGGTGTATGCATATTGTATGTAGTATGTGTGGTCTGTATGTCTGATGTGTAGGGTGTGGTGTGTGTGGGTGTGTGTGTGTGTGTGTTGTGTGGTGGGGGTGGTGTGGCATGCTTTCCTGGGTTCATAAAGAAGTGCTTCTCACATTTGCTTATTGCTACTTGCTATACTGCTGCGCTCTGACCTCCTAAATTTAGGGGACTTCAGCTGTTTTCCCTTGTGTCACTTATAAGGTGTGGGCATGAGAAGCACCGTCTCACAGTGCTATGAAGGATCTCATCTTGGTAACTGTGCAGATTTACTCATGAACAGGGCTCGCATGTTTTATCGGCTTCACAAAATGGTGTGTGATGCCCTCCTCCTAAAAAACATTAAGTGATTTATTCTAACAGCCTCATTTTACAGATATGTCTGCTCAGTTTCTAAAAATCATAGCCCATTTTCTATAACTCCTCTAACTTTTTAGTTAGAGGATAATAATTTACCCCAGATACACATCTACTTGCAGTGCACTTGCATTTCATAATGAAGAAATGATTATGGTTTGGACCTTCAGCTGTGATGGATTGAATTTGCAAAGCTTGATGATGTGACACACCAAATGCCCTGAGACAAAATTGCTTCAAAGTTGATAAACTGAAACAAATGAATTTAAACTTGAACTGAACTTTAGCAAAAGTCATCCGTCTCATTTTAGTTAGAATTTACTTTTTAAAAGGACATGATAGACAACATCATAATCTAGATAGTGGAAGACAGTGTTGTTTCTATTCGCAAGGTCACAAGTTTTTATTTACTCATGTCGTTTCCCTATTTCCAGGTTCAATAGTTAAAGTTTATTTACAGTTTTTGCTTGAAGTAAAAAAAAAAAAAGATATGGAAGCATCTCTCATTAAATTACTTTTAAGTATTTAAATTTAAAATTTATATGAGTTAATGTCTAGGACTTTTACTTTTATGTATCATACAGAACCCAAACCTAGAAATGCTGGCAAGTTTTTAATCTGGAGGAATAAATAACATTCTCAGTAAAAAACATCAGAATTAAAATGTTATAAAGCTCTGTATATGACTTGGCTTAAGATAAAAATACAAATAATGTTCTTTATATTTCCCATACTTAACAGATAAAAAGGTGAAATTTACACAAAATAACACTCTTTTATAAGTAAATAGCTTTCTATGAAACAAAACATTGGGGAAAAGGGGAAAATGCAAGAGTTATTAAACTATGAAATTAAGTGATTTTTACAAACTCCTTGGACAAGTTTTTAAAATTGGGTTGTTACTTATTAAGGTGATGGTTCCTTGAAAATTGATTTGTTGTGTATCAAAACTACTTGCAACTAGAATGCAAAACAATGTGACCATGAAAACAAGTCAGGGCATGCATGAATTAAGGTGTTGAAGAAGGTGGAGGAAAAGGACCTACCCGTTTCCTTCCCCCTACTTACTACAAATTTTTGGGAAAGGCCCTATTTTTGACAGAACGAAAAAAGAAAACTTGCTACTGAAACATCATACAACTCTTTTTCTTGAGAATTTTGCTTGAGAAATAACTGATTGCTGAAAGCTAAGTTGCAGGTAAAGGAAATGCATATTTTACATATATACATAGACTTCTAGTATTTAACATATATGTGCATATACACATGTGAATACTTTACATAAAACATTTTATCTACATAACATATTTTATGTTAACCTTTTTTATGTATTTTCTTCTAAAGGAATTCTGTGCAGCACCTACATATCAATCATTACATTTCAGGAGTGAAAGTGTGGAAATGGGATACTGTTTAGTGATGATTGCATTTGATACATTTCCATCTTTTAGTTTCAATTATTCTCAAGCTTTCTATTAAGAGTTGGCCTAGTCTTCTTTAGCTTCTTTAAGAAAGTTTGCCAAGTTATCTGGTTTAAGGCCAGAATTGTTATTATTATAGAGGCATTCAGTGTAGAGAGGATACACAGATGTGTCATGATTTAAAAGAAATTTACTTAAGAGAGTAGTGTCAATGGGTTATAGAACTGCTGAACTCATCTGAAGCATTGTGGCATATTATGTATGAGAAATATAGTATTTGTAATTAAGATTTTAATGAATTGCCTTGTTAATCCATACACTGTATGCATGTTGCAACATTTTCTGGGCTTAATTAGTGTGCTTGATGATTATGTTTATTTTCTGATAGACACACTGATTAAGCATTGTCCATACACTGGAGCTTGAAACAAGATCAATCTGTAAAGTAGCACCTAGTCATCTAACTGGGGACTCAAAATGCAAATAGACCAACTTATGGAAAATTAAATTAGTTCTAATAGAACCCATTTTGCCTGAGCAGTCAGTGTCACATTATACACAGTGTTCTCTTGTGAAAGAAATAAAGGGCTTCTGTTGACAGATCCTTGTATACTTTTAAGCTCAAAAAACTAAATGCATATGATGTTAGAGTTGACTGTAACTCTTAGATGTGGTGAATTGTGGAATATTCTGAGTTAACCCATTCTATTGTGCTCTAGAAATGCAACTCATTGTGCTATTATGGCATTTGGTGGTCTGGGGGCTCTCGGGTTTCAAAACACTTTTTATTAAGATTTCCTACGAATTACAACTTTTGTAAATTTTCTTCTGTTGTGTTGAAATTTGCCGGATTTCAGTTCTTTTTTATTCAAATTTAAATTATTCTACTAAATGTTTAGTGATCACATGTGGGTATAAATCGGGCTCAGCCTGTCCTTCCCTCTCCGTGATTCCCAGCTTAGACGGCAACTCAGGCTGGTTTCAGATGGATGACAGATAAGGCTGCCCAACTACTGCTTAACATAGAGGCGGATGTGATGTTAGTAGTTCAGATGGACTTTTTGGCTCTTTTCAAAACCTTTCCAATCTTTTTCTTTTGGACATAGAGTCTTTAAAATAACTGTTGTTTTGAAAACACTTACCTGAAATCTGCTCTCTTAACAGTCTTTGAAGTGCACCTTATTGTTGATTCTAGGTACGGTGTCGTATAGCAGATCTCTAGAGCTTATTTCATTTTGCTTGACTGAAATTTTATGCACATCTATTAATAACTCCCCATTTCTTTCACCTCCCAGCTAATTTCCATCTTATTATTTGATTCTACAAATCTGACTATTCTAGGTAACCTCACATAAGTGGAATGCAGTGTTTGTCATTTATGTAGGTGGTTTTCACATCTTAACTATGGTGAATAATGCTACAGTGAACATGGGAGTGTTATTTGAGATCCTGATTTTAATTCCTCTGGATATATATCAAGAAGCGGGATTGTTGGATCATATGGTAGTTCTATTCTTAATTTTTTTGAGGAACCACCATACTGATTTCCTTAATTGCTGAAGCTGCACTCATTTCCATTCCCACCCACAGTATACAAGGGTTCCCTTTTCTCCACATATTTGCAACACTTGTCTTTTTTATTATTGTTTACAGTTGCTATCCTGACAGGTGTGAGGTGATGTCTCATTGTTTTAATTTGCATTTCCCTGATGATTAGTTATATATATATATATCTGCTGGCCATCTGCATGTCTCCTTTGGAAAAATGTCTATTCAACTTCTTAGGCTACTTTTAAATTGGGTTATTAGTTTTTTTTTTACTGTTGAGTTGTATAAATTCGTTATATAGTTTGGAGATTAACCCTTTATCATATATGTGGCTTGCAAATATTTTCTCCTATTCTGCGGGTTGCCTTTTCACTCTGTTGACTGTTCCCTTTGCTGTGCAGAAGCTTTTCAGTTTGTTGTAGTCTCCTTTATTTTTGTTTTTTGTTGCCTGGACTTTTGGTGTTATACCCATGAAATCACTGCCAAGACTAATGCCATGAAACTTTTCCCCTTTGTTTTCTTCTAGGAGTCTTACAGTTTATGCTCTACACTTAAGTCTTTAATCCATTTTAAGTTGATTTTTCTGTATGGGGTGAGATAAAGGACTCCAGATAGTTCTTAGGGAAGAAAGTCATGTATTCGACATTTTATGAACCACTCCTCTGCCTTAATCTGCAAATACTTTAGGCATGTCCTCTTATTTTCTTTTCAATTTAATGGCTAAATATATTAAGTTAACTCTATCCTTTAAGAAGTTAGCCGGGTGCAGTGGCTCATGTCTGTAATCCCAGCACTTTGGGAGGCTGAGGCGGGCGGATCACGACATCAAGAGATCAAGACCATCCTGGCCATGCTGAAACCCCGTCTCTACTAAAAAAATAAATAAATAAAATATAAAAACATTAAAAAAAGTTAATAGACCAAAAGTTTATTTTAAAGTTACTTGCAACACCGGTAAGAAAGCATTTGTTCATGTATCTGTGTATTTCACAAACATTTGTTGAACAGCTCCTGCTCAGTATTACACACTGTACGATGTACGGCAGTTGTGTAAAAAATAGCTACTGTCTTCAGGGAGATGATGACTTAAAGAAGAATATGTTAGGAGGGAAGATAAATGACAGAATCACAGTCTAAATGTCATTTGGAGGTATTAATGTGCAGGTGGAGAGAAACTAAAAGGAAAACTATTGTTATAAACTACGTGGGCACTCATACTCATGACTTCTGTGAGATCTGCTTCCTGCAAAAACTTAGATTTTATGGTTCCATGTGCTTTGGGAGAGGGACAGTCGGGGAAGAGATATGAAGTGGCGGTATTGAGCATCTATTGGTAAGCCCCTAGATGTTAAACATTACAAGGAATGGTGCCTTAGTGAGATTGGAAAGCTGTTCAGTAGCACTATGAATCCACTGTTGGAAATGGAATGGGAAAAGGCTCCCTCGCATCTGTGGTGGCTGTGTGCATTGGTACCACTGTAGTGAGATGCAATCCGAAAGAAGGTATCAAACACTTTAAATACATGGATACACTTTGGTGCAATATTTCTATTTAAAAAAATCTTTTCTGAGATAATTCTAAATAGGGAGAGAGACTTAAAAAATTTATAACTGCTTGGTTGAGTCATAATTCACATAATATACACTTCACCCACTTAAAGTGCACAATTCAATGGATTGTAATAAATTTGCAGAGTTGTGTAAGCTTCATCACCATCAATTTTAGAACATATTCACCTCCTCAAAAAAAAATGTTCCCTTTAGTTATCAACCCCTTATCCCTGCAGCGCCCCAAACAACCACTTACCTTCTTTGTCTTTTTGGAAGATGTGATTTTCAAAATTGTCTATATTCAGGGTGTACAACATGATGATTTGATATATGGATACACTGTAAAATAATCACTACAATCAGACTAACTTACAGATCTATCACCTCACTGACTTACTAATTTTTAAGTTTCAGTTATACAAAACGAGTAGCTTTTAGAGAGCTGGGGCAATGGCATGGGGACTTCAGACAACAATACTGTATCATATACTTAAAATCTGCTAAGTGGGGAAGATCATGAGTGTTCTCACCACACACACACCAAAAGAAGAAAGACATTTTCAAACAAGGATGTCCACCACAGCATTGTTTATAATGGAGAGCCACTGAAAAACCCCTGGAGCACAGCAGGGGAATGGTTGAGCATAGCACAGAGCAAACATTTCATGAAATTTAGTGCGTTGATGTCATCCACTAAAATGATTTTTACAGAGTTTAGATGATTTAACTCTTATGCTAGGAGGTTAAGTGAAGTTAAAAGGCAAAATTTTATATGCAATATGTTCACAACTATATAAAACAAGAAAAACATTCTTCCATGAGAGAAATTCTATAGGAACATAAAACAAGTTGTCATTCTTTTATATTTTATTTTCCAAATTTTCTCCAGATAAATATTACATGTGCGGGGGATGGGAACTAACTTATTAAAAATATAGGTCAGTTACAAGAGATAAAAATGTGGTTTTGCCATGATGAACACAAGTTGTTTTTTAAACTCAAGGATAACCTTGACTTTTTCTTAACAACATAGGTTTTCAGAGCCTTCACAGACACTCGGCAGAGTTTCCGTACTTAAACTTGTAAGAGAGGATGTTTCTGCAAAGAGTGCTGGAATAAAGGAACACAGTTTCTGGGTCAGAGATCCAATGTACAGCCCAGTAAACTAGGCCCAAGCCAACTTCTGTCAACTTCCTCATCTGTAACATAAGGGCATCTGTAAAATAATTCCTAGTGACATCTAAGGACCTATAAACATCTCCCATTTTGACGACATAATCCCACCATGAAATTGGCAGTGTATTCTCCACCTGGCACTCAAACTGTATATGGAAGAGTCTCAGAGGAGAATCCAAATAGCTCCAAAATGCCCTCTAGTTTACCCAAAGACCACTCCAACACGTGGCTTCTGATGGCATGAAGTCACCCCTATTTGCACTGAACTCGCACCTCGCCCAGCTTCTTGGTGGTCTAACAGGCAGCTGGTATTGTCTCAGGAATGTCTGTAGCAGTGACGCAGATTGTGCCTTCATATAGTTCTAACACCCTATTAAGTGACAACCTGCAGATCTTTCTGAAGCCTGGTTTCCCAGAACTACTTTAGTCTTGTGCCTTGGAATGGGGCATCTGGTTACACCCGTCATCACCCTTTTCCTAGAGAAAACCGTCAGATTCAGGCTATGTAAGGATCCATTCACCTATTGATCTCTGCAACAGAATTGATCAGAATGGTTTCCTGGGTGTAAACCCTCAGTCCACATCCAGGTAGAGGGTGATGGGTCACTTATTCAGGTGTAAAGTCATTGTCACCCAGCATTGGTCTACATTGTTGACAGAAGTAATATTTAGTGATAGTGTTTGGAGAATATCCTAGGTAGTCTAGAATTTTTCCCTAGATGAAGTTACGGCAGCAGAGCTGTTCAGTCTGGACTCCACACTTCGATGTCAGCATTCTACACTGAGGAACAGCATCAGGACGTGCTCTGTGTGCTGTGAGGATGCTGCGGAGGGCACTCTCTGCTGTGAGGCAAATGTTCAGTCTGACCTCAGTGCCAAGAGTACCTGCACTTCTCCCAAGCGGCAGGTCTGCTGTGACCTTGCTGGTGCCGTGAACTGTGTAACAGGTGCCCCTTACATGGTGCTTGTCGAGAAGCTTTGCAGCAATGTTGCCAGCACATGCCACGCCCCCAGCCCCAAGGGATCAGGGCTTTCTGTTCTGTGTTTCTTGTGTTCTTCAGCTGTATGCTTGGCCTCTTTTATGTCCCCTAGCTTGGCTGTTTCTTCCTTTACTTCTTCTCTAGATTTATTACATATCTGTGCATTTCATGAATTCCTATAAGCTGCTGTAAGTTCTTTCTGGGCAAACAACATATTGGTAGATATAGATAGATGATAGATAGATAGATGGAAAGACAGATAGATGCTCTTCTCTGTTTCTGTGTCCCACCCAGTCATCTGTAGAATGTGCCAGGCCTGTTGAATGTTGGGAAGGAACTCTTCCTTCATGTGTGTCCTTGGTATGTTCAAGCTTTCAAAACCCGTTGAGTCAGGAGCTATTCTATACATCTTTGTCCACACTTGGTACAGTAGTTGAAACACAAAACTTGCGAGCAACTCTTTGAGTAGGAGAAGACCCCGGAAGGCCATGATTTCTGTCTTCACTACCACCCAATTGCTGGAGATAAAGAAGGATAAGGATTCATTTTAGGATGTACAGATCCATTCACACTGGACTAAAATGCTCCCTGATATTTCTCAGTATTTGGATTTTGTCCTAGTAGGCAAACATGCAGTGACACACTCCTAATGCATTCTAGTCTCCCCAAAGGGAACTTGCTGATGAGGGTAAACAAATAACAATAAGTCACCGAGTTCATATTTTGGGGTGAACGATGATACATGTATTTTCCTGCCCTGTATCCCTGTAATCTCACTCTGATCTCAGATGTCTGGCCTCGATGAATTAGATGCTGAGATGAAAGCGGGAATGAGATGACAGTCAAGGATATCTTAGAGAGAATGTGTGTAAGATTGGCTCAGGACCTGGCAGCCAGGAAGTCTTTGCTTTTTGCTACCAACCCTGGCAGTCATGTGCTTTCCATGGATTCCCAGGTAAAGTGTGTTGAGAGAATACCCTGCTTAACATTTGTCTGTAGCAAAGAAAACATATAACCCTTATCCTAAGTGCAAGCTGCATAGTAATTATTCCACCATGCTTTTTTGGTTGGCTAATAATAGGTATATATTTCCCCAGTCAATACTAAAGCTCTTGGAGACCTGGAACTTTTAGTACACTGTCTTCTGAGGACACTGTCAGCGCTGAATCTCCTCCAAGGGAAGTGTAGAGGGTTTTCTGGGTTTTGTTTTTAACTTCTCTCTGAGTTTGAAGGAGACTTGATGGTCTTGCTCTCATTGCTACTTTCAACTTCTTTTTCTCCAACATTCCAATTTATTGCAAGATCCTGCTCTCTCAAGGTCCGTTGCTGTCTTTTGCTGCTGTTCCTGCGCACTCCCACATATTCCCATACGGCTACAGCACCTGCAGGCTCCTCTTCCTCACTTTCCTAATACCGCTCTTGGCCACGTGCTTGGCTCCCTAACATATGGCGTCTCGTTCCCCACCTCCTGGCCTCCCAGGGTCTTTCCAGCTAATCCCTTCAGGGTTCATCCTCATTGTCACACCTGTGGCCTTATCATCACCAACGACTGCCCGGGGGCAGAAGTTATTCCAAGCATCCCCTCCACTGTGATGACTTCCCTGGCCTTTTTAAGCACAGGCGCCCATGGCTTGCCATTACACCCCTTCGGGGCCAGCCCAGCCTTCTGCAGCACCTGCCCCCAATTGTATTCACCTGCTTAAGACTTAATCTTCCTCCTCTCCAGCGACCCCTCAGCTCTGCAGTGGCACTGACCCAGATGCACAGGTCTGGAGAGAAAAGGGACTGCTTTATAGCTCCCTCTCGTCCCAAGCCACCAACACTCTCTTGCTCCTCTAAGAAACGGTGGAAGAGGCTGGGCATGGTGGCCCACACCTGTAATCCTAGCACTTTGGGAGGCTGAGGTGGGCACATCACTTGAGGTCAGGAGTTCGAAACCAGCCTGGCCAACATAGTGAAACCCCAACTCTACTAAAAATACAAAAAAAATTAGCTAGGCGTGGTGGGGCGTGCCTGTAATCCCAGCCACTCTGTAGGCTGAGGCAGGAAAATCACTTGAACCCGGGAGGCAGAGGTTGCAGTGAGCTGAGATTGTACCACTGCACTCCAGCCTGAGTAACAGAGCAAGACTCTGTCTCAAAAAAAAAAAAGAAAAGAAAAACGAAAAGAAAAGAAATAGTGGCAGAAGCTCTTCCATCCTTCCCCTGTGAGATCTGCCTGCCATCCTGAATCCACACATTCCCTTCATGTGTGTGATGGATTCCATACCTGTCTACTTCTTTAAGGGTTTGCTCCTTTACCATACCCTCTATTTCTCCAGCAGTTTGTCCTTTTCTGGTGTCATGAGCACAAAACAACATCTACAGTTTAAACAAGCTTTTCCCTGGTCCCATCTCCAGCTATGCTTAAATCCCTATGACTGCTCACTGCCACAGTAACAGGTCCTGAAAGATCCATCTAGAGCACAGCCTCTACTTCCCGGCATCCCGGCTTTCTCTCTGATTTTCCATTTTATCCTTACAATAGCCTTTTTCCTTTAATTGTTCTTGACAACCTTACCATTCCCCAAACTGCTCTTGCATAGTTTAAATAGTATTCGACCACATTATTGACCTCAAATTGCCAATTCAATGATCTTTTCTGTCCTTAACTAATTCGACTTCCTTGCCAGTACTTGATACAGTTAACCACATACTCCTTCTTAATAAACTGTTTTCTCTTGACATCTGTGACTTCACCTGCTCAGCCTCCTCTCCTGGCTTCACCTCCTGTCCCTGTCCCTAAATATGAGCTTGTTCTATGGAGTGGTCCTTAGACTTCTGTTGCTTTCTCACTGTAGCCTCCCTGTGGAATCTTATCTAGTCCCTTTATCTTAAAATACTAGCTACATGGCTATGACATCCAAATTCCAAATGAGAGTTTCCACTAAAGTCCAGAATTATCCCCAAATAAAAATTTTAGTCTTAATTTTATCATGGCTACAAGGTAACTCTATTTTTCTAACCCAGTAAGACATTTCTTTCAGTTTCCCCTTGACACTAAATGAACTACCTTCCACGAAGTCATTCAAGTCCCAGTGAAATAAGTATTTCTTATCTCACCACCAGCAAATTCTGTGATTCTATTTCCAGACTATTTCCTGAATCGACCACACCTCTCCACCTCCACGGCCACCCTTCTAGAACGTAAGCTGCCTCTGTCTGCCTGCTTTGTTTCAATACCATTTCATTTGTCTGCTTGCTTGCCCTCTGTCTCCCTTCAATTTATTCTCCATATCACTGCTAGAGTGATCTTCTAAAAACACAAGTCAGATTGTGTTTCTCCTCTAGCTGGGGCCCTCCCATAACTTCCATTGCGGTTACAGTAAATCCAAACACCTTGGCACCGCCTTAAACCCCAAGTCACAGGACCCTTGCCAGGTCTCTGACCCCACTGCCTCTTCTCTCCATTGTTTACCTGTTGCACCAGAGGCTCCTCCTATTTTCTTTCAAACATACCAGGCTCCTGCTCTGTCTCCTTAGAGCTGCTGCATTTGCCTCGCCCTCTGCATGGGGCTCTTTAGTCTTTCAGGTGACAAACATCATCTGTTCAGCGATACCTTCCATCATCAGCACACCCTTACCCAGTCATTCTCAGCTCCATCGTGCAGCTTGATTTCGTGCACAGCCACCACCTTGTACTCATTTGTTTTTCTGTTTATTCTGGAATTTAAGCTTCTTGGTGGCAGGTGCCCTGTCTCATTGTCCACTGAGAGACTGGAGAGGAGCATCTGAGACCAGGTGGAAAAAACGTTTCTGGAAAACAAACAATTAGAGGCGACAATTGGCAGACATCACCGGTGTTTGAAGGCCACGTTGTCACGTTTCCCCTGAGCCAGAACTCCTCTAAGCTGTGTCTTAACTCTTTGAGCATCTTTAGTTTCAGGTGGGCAGTTTAGGTTTGTCTTCAATATACTTCTGTTTGTTTTCTCATTTTCAAAGTGTGTTCTTGAATATTACTCAATTTCTTGCACTTAAAATAAATACTATGTATTTTTCTGGACTCTTGTTCACAAGGACAGAATTCTAATAATTCAAACCATGAGGACAAAAGTCAGGTTTTCTGGGAAGGGCAGAAGTGTGTTTGGGTTTCAGGAACAATTAAAATGAAGATTTTTTTTTTTTTTTAGATGGAGTTTCGCTCTTGTTACCCAGGCTGGAGTGTAATGGCGCAATCTTGGCTCACCGCAACCTCCGCCTCCTGGGTTCAAGCAATTCTCCTGCCTCAACCTCCCGAGTAGCTGGGACTACAGGTGTGTGCCACAATGCCCAGCTAATTTCTGTATTTTCAGTAGAGACGGGGTTTCACCATATTGACCAGAATGGTCTCAATCTCTTGACCTCGTGATCCACCTGCCTCGGCCTCCCAAAGTGTTGGAATTACAGGCGTGAGCCACTGCGCCCGGCCTAAAATGAAGAACTTTATCTCTTAAGCCTTTTGTGTCTGGATTTCTCTTTTTCTGTAAAGAGCTTCATTCTCTCCTGCTCATGTCCACAGCTTCAGATTAATATCTCAGCCACTCAAGAAAGACCAAAACTTGGTTTTGCTGAAGTGAATTCCAAAAAATCTTAGATAAATGTTTTAATTGGCTGATATGGGTAATTTTAAAACCCCAAATGTGTGAAACACGATTTGCAGTGATTTTCACATTAGATTCATTGATAAGAAGAGGCATCTCTATCATTTCCACATGGGTATCAATTTTCTTAAAATCTTATCACTTAATGTTCAAAAATTAGGACACCATACCCCAAAACACTTGGATGTAAATCCAGTTGAAAAATATCACCATTTTAAAGAGTGTACAATAACTAAAGGAAACTCTGATAGATTTCACTTATAAAAATCTACATGGTATTGTAGGGTGTGACGGCTCACGTCTGTAATACCAGTGCTTTGGGAGACCAAGGCAGGCAGATTACTTGAGGTCAGGAGTTTGTGACCAGCCTGGCCAACATGGGGAAACCCCATCTCTACTAAGAATACAAAATTAGTTGGGTGTGGTGGTGCATGCCTATAATCTCAGCTACTCAGGAGGCTGAGGCAGGAGAATCACTTGAACCTAGGAGGCAGAGGTTGCGGTGAGCTAAGATTGTGCCGCTGCACTCCAGCCTGAGCGACAGACTCTGTCTCAAAAAAAAAAAAAAATGTCCAGGCGGGGTGACTCACACCTGCAATCCCTGCACTTTGGGAGGCCGAGGTGGGTGGATCACCTGAGGTCAGGAGTTCGAGACCAGCCTGGCTAACATAGTGAAACCCCATCTCTACTTTAAAAAAAAAATCTACTTGGTATTATGAGAAATTAGTAGGATCAAATATACAAAGAAAAATGGAAACACCAAGTTATTGATCATAACAGTAGTTAAAAATGAGGAAAAATGCTTGACACTCAGAGCTCTACACTAATAGATAGAATTGACGCCCTCCACAGTCACTTGAGTACATCCTTGTCAAAGATATTCTGTGAAAGTTAGGTATGGGAAAGCACTTGCATTTGATAACTTCAAAATCTTCCAATGTCAATGGTTTATGGATCTATTTTAACATTTGGGATTATGTAGGTAGCCTGTTTTCTCTGCAAAGCTTGAAGTATTTTGAGCTACCTGTATATCTACCAGGGAGATGGTTTAGAAGGAGGAGCCTGGGAGCAACCACACTCTCTCTGCACATGCCAGAAGAATCAAGTCTTCTCAAATTGCAATGTGCTAATCACTGATCATTCTCTAACCTGGATATGTGTGGAAAATGGAAACCAGAACGATATTGAAACTGCTCTTTGTGAGAATTCAAACTGGGGCAACTAGAAGCAAAGGAGGTGGTAGAAGCCCTTCACAGAAGCACTGAGGCACGACCTCAGATGGGGCTTCAGGGGAAAAACAGCAACCTTTGTAATAGGCTGAGTTGAGCAGTAAATAAAGTTTTGGCCTCTTTTGATAAGAGTTTTCTGGGAGACAGTCACATATCATGCCTTGCAAATGATGTCTAGAGATTAAATAAAGTTTTTCTCAGGCAAGAATTGAGCGTGATGCTTCAGTAAATGGAGAGAAGTCAACAGTGCAGTCTGTGTGTGGAGCGTAGGCGGTAAGTCCCTTACAGAGGCAGCCTGGGGCAAAACAGAGAAAGTCCAAGTGGTTCTTAGAAATTTGGACTTAATCTTACAGGTGACATATTTATTTGCAGGAGACATATTTATTTGGGTAATACTAGCTTTATTAGAAATCGCAAAAAAAATATACAGTGATGCAAATACAAGAGTAGTTCAATTCTTGGTCACATAAATACTCTTAAAAGGTTTTGTTTTGTGAGGGAAGTTGTGTGCTTTGGCACACATAATCATTCAGGACTCAGATTCACTGGAGCTCTGCCATCTTCAACATGTGGCTTTAAAGGTCATCCTGTGAAGTCAGTAGAAGGGAATACAACTTACAGATTTTGTTTGGGAGGGTTTTATCACCATACCAGAAACACCATGTACATAAACTACTGTGCTGCCTTGGCACAGATCCACACCTAACTTCAAAGGTGTGTCCATGCTCTGGTTTGAATGTGTACCCCAAAAATTTATGTGTTGGAAACTCGGTTGCCATTGTGGTGGTGATGATAGATGGGGCCTTTGAGAGGCAATTGGATCATTAGGTCTCCACCATCATAAATGGATTAACTCTGCTATTGCAGGAGTGAATTATTTCTCACTGGAGTGGCTTTGTTTTAAAAGAAAGCCCTCTCTCACACACATTCTCTTGCCCTTCCATCCTTTCACCATGTTGACACAGCAAGAAGGTCCTCAACAGATGCTGAGCAGATGCTGGTGCCATGCACTTGGACTTCCCAGCCTGTAAAACCATGAGCTTAAAAAACTTTTTACCCAATCTGTGGTATTCTGTGATAGCAACAGAAAATTGACTAAGACAGTTGGAAATATAGTCTAATTGTTTGTCAGGAAGAAAAGGAAAGCCATCAGGATGGGGATACTGTTTGCTTGTTAGAAAAATAATGCTGAAGGCTGGAAATAGGATGTCCTGGAATGAGGCACATTTCTCTGGGGCTTTTAGAAAGACTGGATGCTGGGATGTGTTGAAAGCTCAGACGATGGAGGATTAAATGTTGGAACAAAGCCTTGGAAATAGGGTTGGAAAGGTAGTTATAGGCATCTGTAAAGGGATGTGGGGAGCTGTGGGAAGGCTAAAAGCTTTGTTTGAGCCTCAGGCCCCTGGATGGGTAGATAAGTTCTAGAAACCAAGTTGGAAGCATAGAGAAGTAATTCTCATCAAGGTAACTAGTCAGTGACTCAACAGAACTAGAATTTTAAAATCTGAACTTCCTGCTAAGATTGAGAAAGTTTATATCTGGGAATTAACACAGAACAAGTGAGGAGAAGGAAAAAGAGTCTTGAATCCTACAGCAGTGAAATGGTGAGCAATCTCATCAACAAACTGAACATTTCCACACGGTTGAAAGCTCTTAACCATGGTGTAGAGCAGAGATGAATAGTGAATGACAG
Source organism: Plecturocebus donacophilus (assembly GCA_004027715.1). Classification (NCBI taxonomy): domain Eukaryota; kingdom Metazoa; phylum Chordata; class Mammalia; order Primates; family Pitheciidae; genus Plecturocebus; species Plecturocebus donacophilus. The sequence continues at coordinate 20,829 of PVKP010009276.1, read as the reverse complement.
GAGACTCACCAAATCCGAGACGGTCCCCCAAATCACATCATTTGTCATCTTTACCTCATTTCCTGGGATTAGGGCCAAAATAGCCCCTGGTCATGATGTCTGTTCAGCGAAGTGTAAGAAAAATATTGTGTGAACTCTGGAAACACTTTGCCCATTTTAAGAGTCTTTGAAAATGATTTATTTAGGTGTGTTTTCTCTTTTTCTTCCCTCTTTAGCAGTCAGTGGCAGCAGCTGAGCATCAGCACAGCATGTCATCCTCACCTCCAATCCCAGGACATTCAGAGTGTTCGCCAGCAGGCTTGTTGGTTTTGCTTGGGCCATTTTGAAACCATCCTTCCTCTTTTGCACTGTCTTTTCCTTTTGTTGTGTTAAATGCCAACTATTTAGTCATGAAGACACTTATTTCAAACACATTTACAAAACTAATTGTGGAAGCTGCAGAGAATCCTTTGTTTGAGACATTGTGGTCTAGTATGTCAAATCACAGCTAGAAGGCAACTTGGAACTTGAATTATCTGTCCAGGAAATATGGGGATTTTTTCTAAGTGGAGTCATTATAAGCCTTACTTGCCTTTCTGTAAAGAGGGGAATAAACTAGTTTAAGCACAAATCAACCTAAATAGAAAAAATTGCTCCATGCGTATGTGTGTAGAAGAAGAGCGTGTGCATAGAAATGAGAAATTACCTACCTGTGCAGCTAGAATGACTTACACAGGCCCAGTGTGTGCCCAGTGCTGGGCTTCCAGATCTGGTAATGTGATCCAGAGAGAGTAAGAGGGCTGAGGAATGAAGTAGATGAGCGCTTCAGGAAGCTTTTTAGATTACCTACAGTCCATGATCTAAAGCTTCACTTCGTCATACATATAAAATGTGTGAAAGGATCTTAAACCAGATTTCATGCAGCTGGTGATGCCACATATCACATGGTAAATGAGAACAAGACAGAGTGATTGAGCTGGGTACCAAACGCATGGACCGGATACAATTCGGTTGCTTTGTGAAGAACAAGAACTTTATCTATGTGATGTGAAAGCCATATGGAAAAGATGTAAACATAGACATAATGGACAAACGTAGATGCAGCTGTAGGTGAAGGCATAGATGTAGGTACAGAAATACATACAGGTACAGAAGTATACATAGATACGCCACACTCCTTAGCAGTAGCTTACTCCTCACCATATCGTAAGCTATGTTTTAGTGTTCATGTTCATTCTCCTGGTGGAGAGAATCACCTGCTGAAAGAAAGATGGGCAAAGTTTCTTACTGATTCCATCAATTTGAAGAAAACTTCACTTTGTTAAACGATAGCAGCTTTGTAAAAGTTTAGAAGATGCAACATTGGAAACTTTTTACTGGTATAAATTTCTTGTAAAAATGACAAAGGGTAAAAGAAAAGTGTCACTGAAATATTCACTGGAGAGTTTTCTCATCACATCCATGGTGGTTTTTGCTGGATCTGATAGGATGTGTAGATATAAGAGAAATTCAGTGTTGCCTTGTGGTTAAGAGCATGGAGTTTGTGGCAAACCATTCAAGCATGAATTCTAGCTCAATGGCTAATGGTTTGGACTGGAAAAAGTTGGAGTAGTGACTCTGCTTCCTAATTAACTCATGAAAAGCATTTAGAGCAGTGCATAGCATGAAATAATCACTAGAGTAAGTCTTAGCTACGATTACTGTTAATATCATCATCATCATCATTATGGGAATCATTTCTCATCTTTCATTCATTATCAAAATGTCATTTGATTTTATGATTTTAATAAAATCTGATTTTACTTTGCTACATCTATTGACTATAAATGTAACTACTTTTGCAAATGGATAGAGGAATTACCCAGAGTCCACATGTAGAGATTAAATACTACAAATATGAAGTGGACAGGCACTAAACTTATGTCTGGAGGTTGTTTGGTTTAATCCCAGGCAGCAGGTAGAATTTAGGTGTGCTGCCTACACCTGAACCTGACTGGGCATGTCACAAATCCTGGCATGACAGATGGAAAGCCTGGAAGTCAAGCTTGCAGTTTGGCCTCTCCAGCGTCAATGAACTTGGGGTCCAGTTGATCCTTGCTACGAGAACCTGAGGTATTAAAAGGGAAACTCTGCCACTTAGCCCTGCCAGGCTGTTACTGACTATCTCAAGGATGTTCTGAGTCACCACGATAGCTCAGTCTAGAGAGAATGAATGCCCTGTGTCAGGCTATTCTAGCTGCATCTCAGCAGGTTTTAGAGGGACAGCTAGGGATGAGGTCTGGTCTCTACCATGACAGGTCCCACATGAGAGACTTGTAAAATTTTAGAGTAGAGGATTTGTTTTTTGTCTCCCTAAGGATTACACCAATGTAGGGCAGGTTACTGTGCCAGAAAGCAGTTAGCTTTTTTAAGTTGAAAATGCTTTTAAGCTGAACTTTCAAAATTCCAGAATTAGCTAATATCATGCTAAAAACCAAAGTAATTCTCCATAAAATCAGAAACAAAACAATGATGTCTGCTCTTGCCACTTCAACTCTTACTGGGGGGTTTATTCAGGACAATCAGGCAATAAAAAGAAACAGAAGTCACCTGGATTGGAAAGGAAGTAGTAAGACTATTTACATTTGCAGATGCCATGATCTTTCATACAGATTTGTATTTAGAAAATCCCCAGGAATCCACTAAAAATGCTACTTAAACCTAAGAAACAAGTTTAGCAAGGTTGAAAGATATGAACATAGGGAACCAATTTTATTTACAATGGCTTAAAAAAGAATAAAATAGGAATAAATTTAACAAAAGAAGTATGAATGTTAACTCTGAACACTATAAAACACTGTTGAAAAAATTTTTAAGGGCCTAAATAAATAAATGGAAAGACATGTTCATGGATTAGAAGTTGTAATCTTGTTAAGATGGCAATACTACACAAAGTGATGTACAGATTCAATATATTCCCTTTCAAAATCCCAGATGGCTTCTTTGCAGAAATGGACAAGTTGATCCTAAGTTTTATATAGAAATTCAATGGACCCTTAAGAGTCAAAACAATCTTGGAAAAGAAGAAGAAAGTTGGAGAACTCAGACTTTCCAATTTCAAAACTCACTACAAAGCTACAATAATCAAGACAGTGTGGTACTGGCATAAGGATAGATATATAGAGCAATGAAATAGAACTAGGAGTCTAGAAATAAATTACCATGTCTATGACCAACTGATTTCCAACAAGGGTGTGAAGACAATTCAATAGGGAAAGAATGTACTTTTCAACAAATGTTGCTGGAACAAACTGGATATTCACATGGAAAAGAATGCAGTTGGTTCTCTGCCTCACGGCGTATACAAACATTAACTCAAATGAATCAAAAACCTAAATGTGAGAACTAAAATTCTAAAACTCTTGGAAGAAAACAGATGTAATCTTTGTGACACTGAATTTGGCAATAGTTTCTTAGCTATGACACCAGAGCACAAATAATTAAAGAAACATCTAGATAAATTGGACTTCATAAAAATAAAAACCTTTGTATTTTAAAGGCAAACATCAAAGCTGGAAACATCAAAGCTGGAAAACTGGGTAAAAGCTCTGAATAAACAGTTCTCCAAAAAAGTATACAAATGATCAATAAGCACATGAAAAAAAAATGCTTTATGTCATTAGTCATTAGGGAAATGCTAATCAAAACCACAGTGCAATACCACATCACACCCACTGAAATAGCCACATTAGAACAGGCAGACAATAACAAGTGTTGGTGAGAATATAGAGAAATTGGAACTCTTATACACTGCTGGTGGAAATGTAATTGTGCAGACACTTTGAAAACCTATTTGGTAGTTCCTCAAATAATTAACTATAGGGATTACCAAATGATCCAGCAATTCTACTGCTAAGTAGTTATTCAAGAGAAATAAAAACATGTATCCACACAAACATTTGTACATGAATGTTTATGGTAGCCTTATTTATAAGTATCCACCAATCAATGAATGGATAAATAAGATGAGGTATATCTAAACAATAGAATATTAAATCAGTAATACAAAGAAATAAGGTACAGATACATGCTACAATGTGGATAAACCTTGAAAGTATTGTGGTAAGTGAAAGAGGCCAGTAATAAAGGACAACATAGCATGTGATTCCATTATTATAAAAACCCCCAAATTGGCAAATGTATAAAGACAGAAATAGATTGGTGATTGCCTGGGTGTGAGGGAGGGAATTGGTGGGTGGAAGCATGGTGAATGGGGAATGACTGCTAATGAGTATGGCATTTTTGGCAAGGAATGATGAAAATGTTCTAAAATCTTACTAACAGTTGTACCACTATGAATGTACCAGAAATTATTTAATGATATACTTTAAATAGGTGAATAGGATGGTATGTCATTTATGTCCCCAAAAGGTACTGTTTTTAATTTCTATTATTAGGTGACTTTATTTCCATGATAATGACATTTTGCTGCAGTCACTAAAATTGATCAGGTGACCGAACTGTCAGCTAGAAATCAATGTTGTCACCACACTGTACCTGAGGCAGCCACATTTCTCATGTGTTGGTTCACTAATGCTATTGCTGATAGCTCAGCATAGGGATTCACTTCATGTGGAGTTTAAATTCTCTGCACACTCTTAGTGTGGGAATTTTCAAATTGGATGACCGGGCACAGTGGCTCACACCTGTAATCCCCACACTTTGGGAGACTGAGGCAGGAGGATCGCTTGAGCCAGGGAAGTCGAGACTGTGATTGTGCCGCCACATTTCAGCCTGGGTGACAGAGGGAGACCCTTCTCAAAATGAACAAAAAACCAGACTGGACATTTGCTGCTCCAATTTGCTTGCATTGGAGTATCACCTTTAAATAGCATAATGAAATTCTGTACTAGGCAATTATATTCTTCACAATGCCAAATGTATTGCAAAACACTGATGAATCGATATTAGCCCACATGCTAGGAAGGGAAGTGAATCTGTGTGCATACACTCCCTTGCACGGGAATGATAACTATTATTAAAGTCAGGTGATAAAGCATGTAGTGTTGTACCCCATTTAAGGAAGTGATGGACTGGCTTTGTTTTGATGGATACAGACTTGGAGGATGTTAACATCACAGGCTGGGAGACTCCGCTCCCTCTCCTGTTCTTCCTGTTCCCTGGGAGGAATGAACTCCAGGGAAGGAAATCTGGGGCCAGCCAGAAAGGAGTTGGGGTCAAGGTGCCTCTCAAAAAACACTGTGAGGGAGCAATGGGGCAAGGGACCTTGAAGAGTTTATTTCGATCTTGCTGGAAGAGAAGACGGAGGTATTTTATTTCACATTCCTCATCTGTACAGAGAGTCTTGCACAGTGTCTGAGGTTTACTGAATGTTGCAAGGACATGAAAAGGTTTGAAATTCTTTTTGATTTTCACAGCTATTCTCTTCTAAGGCAAAAAGTTCTGATTCATGTCTTTTTTATTATGGACACAGAGTCGAGTTTGCTCTTCTAAGATGATACTTCCATGCTAGTTTTCTTAAAAGCAATGAAAAGTAAGTAGACTTAAAGTTTAAAAAAATGTTAATATGTGGTTCAGCCCTACAAGCAGAAAAAAATTAAATCTTTATATTGGCTAGTGTGAAAAATGTTGTAGTGGGTGTTTTCAAAAGAGTTTCCAGGACAATGTTTGGAGACAAGGTTTTTCACTCAATTTTTCTTCCTTGTATGTTTCATAAAAGCTCCCACTGGTTTGGGCCGTTTGACAGTCATTCCTTTAAGATGTATACGGGCTTGTGGCAAATTCAGGAGGATGGACTCCCTTTTATTAATTTTTTAAACACTATTGGGAGTGGGAAGGGTGTCAAACAAATGTCCCCTTGGAGTCAGGGGGAAAAGTAGCGCCATGAAAAATTCCCTGTGAGAGCAGCATAACCTGCAGAGACGTGTGAGCTCGTGTCCAGTCCCAACAGCCAGTCATGGAAATAGAGCGCTCGGGGAAGCGCAGAGATCACTCTGTGTGCCACTCACATGGAGTCCAGTGCAGCATGAAGCTTTCCTAAGCTCCACCCAGAAGTGTGGTCGCCTTTGTCATTTTAATTGGTCTGTGTTTGTGAAGTGGGGCCTCTATTTACTTTTAGCTTGGGGCTTGTGTTTACCAAGCCTGGTGGAGGCCAAGTGACAGAGCCCCTGCAAGCTCTCCCGCTGTATCTTGAGGCACTTTTCTTTTCAGTATCTGTGCCTGTCTAATTCGCGAGCTTCTGTGAAGCAAGCACAGGAGGGTACAAGGCCTACAGGGAGGAATTACACCTAATTACTCAAATAATTGCTAGGCTGTTGCCTTCTTAGTCACTGAAAATAATTTCCAGGTCCCTGGCTTTTATAGATAGTCTTCTAGAGGCAGGAGGACACAGCCCCCTTTTTAACTCAGCCCATTCACTCACAAAATCAGAACACTCGAGCCTGCAAAATTAATAAGCACCACTTCCATTACATATATTTTAGGTTGTTGTTGCCGTGGCGATAAAGTCAGGGACATTGAATCTCCTCTGTTGAGCCATTGTTATCATCTCTGGCCATCTGCTGCAGAGAAGTGATATTCCATCTCATTTGCATGATGACTGATATATGGGAGGTTTGGAAGGACATATGCCACAGCAATCATGTGATGAAAATTAAAGTGAAAGTTTTGGGCCCAGAGCCGAAAAAAATCTGTGTATGCGCATGAGGCTGTTGATGTGCAAATGTGAATCATATTGAGAAGGTCTGAATAGGGAGGTGTGACGTAAGGAGGGGACACAAACGCAGGTGCTTATCTCTAAGCAGTCAAAGGCACTGGATGTCATATCATGGGAACTACCTTTCAAAGAAACAGCTTTAGTGTTTCCGTTCGGCACACCAGGGAGGAGAGAAATATAAGTTTTGGAAACAAACAAAAAAGTAAGTTTAAAACTTTTGAACCGCGTGCTGCTCACACTGACATTTAAGTCACTCGGAATTTTAGCAAGTTTTTAGGTCTTAAGTCATAACATTCACTTTTGTTTGGTCGGGGGTAGAGGTTAGCAAAGATTGGAGTTTAGAAGTGTGTCAATGGTTTTTCTAACATTTGTTTTCAACTTCTGTTTCTGGCTTCTGTTGTGATGTATATTTGAGCATTATTTTAAATGTATTTCTCAATCTCTCACACTTTCACTCTCTCTTTAGCAAAAAAAGCTTATTGTATCTGTTTTGAGAAGGATTTCAGAATAAAATGTCATTGTGCAATTACATTTATACTGCACCAGTAATGCCTTTGTTCATGTACATTTTTGAAGCTTACAAATTTGCAACAGAGACTATTTGATGTGAAATGAGACTTAGTACACTTTTTGCTTAGCAAAAGAGTAAAGTGGAAATAATTTATGAGATTGCAAAAATTACCAGTGAGATCCCAAATCTGACATCTCTCTAGAACTGGGGAGATCTTTGTGAGGGATGAGAGGTTGTTAACATAATTTTATATGAATAACCAATATTAAAAGATGTTTTAATATTGGTTGATGTATTAAAGTATTCAAAGATGTATGCTTTTTGAAAAGTCAAAATTCTGATAGAGGCTATACATAAGGAAAAGAGTTTGCGGGAGCTTCCCAGGAAATTTAAATTGACAAGTATGGTTTGTTATAATCTTGTCTTTAAATATTTAGAGAACTGGATAGGATTAGTCTCCTTTAAAAATGATACTGTTCATTTTTGATAAATGTAGGTGTCAGAAGACTCATCAGAAAGTTAAAGAATAAATAATACCAGAAAGGCTGAAGAATGAGAGAGGAAATACTAACCTTTAACAAAATTTTGCAGAAGGACAATTTCAATGAAATATTACTTAGGGATACAGAAAAATTTTGAATCCTTTGATAAACAATACTTTGCCTCATATGCCTTTTGTTTGAATAAATTATTTATTAAACATGCTTACTTTGATAGATGCGGAATTAACTGAAGTGTTTTTCAGTTTCAAAGAACAAGGCTGTCAGTAGTCAAACTATGCACTGTAACTTCTATCATCCCAATTTTCCAAATAAGAAAGTGGCTAATTGTCAGAAAAAAAAAAAGTTGTATCAACTTTCATGCCACAGCTAACACCGCAAAATCCAATACACTGAAAAGAAAATCTGATGAAGAAATTTTGAATATAATTATGTACACTATCATTATGTTAGGGAAATAGTAAATAAGTTCCAGGCAATCATCAAATTCAGAATCCAAAGTAAGACTAAAATTAGACTTCCCCTAACTTTGCTTTTTATTTTTATTTTTGCAAATATTATCTGCATGATATCCTACTTTTATGCCTGTAACCTAAGATTACCAGTGTTCTCTTTTCTCCTTCTTCTAAATATTCAATTACTCAGTAGTGATTATTATGTGGCCTTCTTGGCTTACTACAATATTAGATTAATATAGATTTCTTTTGCCAAATTAGCGGAAATCACTGTTGCACATAAAAGCAATTCACTCTTTTTTAGTTGTATTTATGTTATGGTAGGAGCATCATTTTAAGCTTAAAAGCTTTTATATTTTAAATTTGGATATACTGTACCTTGGAGAGCATAAGGTGGTTGTATTTAAAATGTTTCAAAGTACATTGAAACTTTCATGAGATCCTAATGTGGTTATGTTTAAAGGAGTCTTTTTTTTTTTAGAGTGGCCATTAGTATTCTACTATAACATGAACCAGTAATTTTTGAAATTTCCTGGTTTCTCTTAAATTAGACAACCGCAAGTGACCTAGAAAAGACAAGAAATGTTGGGAGCTGTCCATGGTAGCTCCTCTTTAAAAAGTTAACGTACATACTCTGAATAATTGTCTTTATTTTCATTTTTAAAAGTCAGAATTAAATTCTTATTAGATAAATTAACCTGGCATATGCAGAAATCATTTGCAGTTAATTAACAATCTTACTTGCAGTAACAATCTTACTCCTATAACTAAACTGCAAAACCCAAACTTTAAGCTTTCATAATGTTAATGAACGTTTCCAGTTGCAACTTTAAACTATTTATGCACAAATAAAATTTATAGCTGTTAAATATGTAACTCCTCTTTAGGTTGACAACAGCTCATTGCAAATAGTTTCTATGGTAGTAGAGCAACGTGAACAAACATATCAAAAAATGTAACTTGCATGACTTTATTGCTCTTGAAATTAATTCTTGTCCTTATGTGACCTGCCATGTCTGCTATAGAAATCCAAAAGATCATAATTGTTTGATATGAAATGCAAAAAGAATAGTTAAATTGAAAGTTTAACATCATGAAATTCAAAATCCCAAGCGGTATATAAACATTAAAAGAAACTTTGGACGGCTAATCCTAGGAAATGAGTTTTATGGATTGAATTCAACAAGGCTTCAGAAATGGTTCCATCTGCTGCCTAGCAGCTGGTGAAAGGATAAATTTAATTCATTAATTCATTTGGAAAAAAGGATCCAAGTAGTAAAGACTTCATTGCTCATAATGCATATAGGTGAAAACACAAACTGAAATCCAGACCAATTGATCATCCTAGATAATGAGATGCATTGTCCTTCTTTTTTCTGGTAAAGATCTTAGTGATTGAGTCAATACAGTGTTGATTTTTATGACAATAACCAATCAGTTCCAATCATTTCAATGATTAAAAAAAAAAACTCAGGGAAATTTAAAGTAAATCGCAGTTTTTAACCTGAGGAACTCTAGGCATTAGAAATTATGCACTTCTCATTTTGTGTATGTGTATGTGGGAGGCAGTGTGTATACCTATGCTTATAATATATTTATATATATCTACATCTATACATACACACATATATTATATACAAATTCTGAATCACTTCAAAGAAATGTTTACATTAAGCATGTCTTTCTATTTGTTGAAATATTCAAATAGGTATTTAGCACTTACTTATATTATGACATTAATATAAGTAAAGTTTTCAAGATTCATATTTCCCCAAAGGTTGCGAGGTTCAAAAAAAACATTTATTTTATTTTCTCCTCTTTCTAGACTTCAAACTAGTTGCTTTGGTCTCTGTTTTTGGTCACACCCTGCAGAATGCTTCAAAATATTACAAAGTTGTCCATGAAGTAGTCTTTTCCCAAGTTCTCTGCCATGTTAATCATTTTGACATAAGGAGATAAAATCCACAAAACATGGAGAAAAGATTTCATTGGCTGGATTGTATAGGACTTTTTAATATCTTTACATGACAATAATGGGGGTTTAGCAGCATTCTGAGTCTTGGACTGTTTAAATTCAATCCATGTGATAAGGTGTTGGAAAAGTTGGTGCTGCTTCATCCTCTTTAGCTTATCATCACATTGGTGGATTTTCTTTTAACTGCTGGCATTTTAATGAGAGCCAGGCCTCCCTTAGAAATGTATAGCTCACCTTCTCCACAAGGTAAATGTCTCTTGCTGGCCAGTTAATTGATCTATGATAGAGATAAGAATATCCCTGAAAGCGAGGCTGCTTCGGTAGCCAGTGTACGTTTTAGCAATTTTTTTTTGGATGGTGATTTCATGAATGGTGTTTTGACTTTTATTTCTCTGCGGCCCACAGCTCACTGTGGTGGGTTTGTTGGATTTACTATAAAGGTTCTGTTTGCACCCTGTGGGTTGGGTTAAGAATCAGGGTTTATGCATTTACTTGTACTGTGGCATTGTTTATACAGCTTTGGTTTAGTTTTGATCTTCTTTTTTTTTTTTTGCCTTTGAGGCTCTTCCACAGTGTCAGCTGCTGACTGATAGTAGGAAAACGGCCTCGTGGTGTGAATGAAAGGGACCTAGCGGTTGGTAAACAGAGATAAGGAATAAATAGAGCACAGGCAAAAGGAGATAGTTCTGTGGGGGCCCAGATTGCTGCCAGTCTGTTCAAGGGAGAGGCAGAGCCTGTCCTTTTCCCAGATTAAATTAGTGTGCGAAATCTCCAGTGACCTCCTCCCCTTCTCCCCACACTCTTTAGCCAAGCTGAACAGCCTCTGCTGTAAAGTATTCATTTTATCCAGGGACAAGCTGGACAATAGAACTCTCCCTGATACTTATGGACAGCTGTCGTCATTTATAGTGCTCTCAGCATTTCATTTTTCATAGGAGTTAAAAGGGTTTTTACCTTGTAACTGAAAGAGGGCGTAAATGCAACTTTGCCAGGTCTGAGGCTGCCTGGGTAGGGAGTAGGACTGGGGGGGTGTGAGGCAGGGGGAAGGAGAAACTGCTCAAGAAAGCAATTCTTTTCTGTTGTGCTAATATGATTAAACCAAGACAGAAATTAAATTTCAAATCTGGTCTCCTTGCTAAGAGAAAATAGCTTTGATCTGAAAGTTTCCTAAAATTAAGGTCACCAGTGCAAACCAGACAATTCATCTCCACATGCTTTACCCTTGTTTGGGCTAAATATGCATGCATTTTATTACCTGTGAATAACCACCAGGAAATATTAAGCCTGTAAGATACCTCTGTATTCTCACATATTTTTTTATTTTTTTAGTGATTTACTGCAAATATATTCAGCATTTGACTGATTAAATAGACCTTCGGCAACCTTGAGGGTCACTGTGTGGAGTATGTACATAGAAAATGCATCAGCCCATTGTACCCTGGCAGCTAATGAGATTGGTCGTTAAGTAAATGACACAAAGCCTACAAAAAAAGCTTAGCAGCTCACTAGAGTATCACAGAGTGTCCCTGCACACCACACAACGACACAAACACTGGACTAACGTAGCCCACCCCTGCTTTATTCTACATCACTGCTTCCCTGATGTCAGCGTGAGAGGCAGAACAAAGGCTAGGAGGCACCGGTAAGTCAGCCTGGCAATGAAGCCCTAGGGAGAAAGTAGAACAGATCTTAGCCTAACCGTGGGGCTGAAAGTCCGTTTCTCGACAAGTAGGTCAGAATGAAGGGATTTTGCTATCACTTCTGGAAATGCCGCTTCAGTGATCAGTGTTCTTATTTTGTTGTTATTGTTGTTTTGTTTTGCCGTTTCACAAAAGTTTGTAAATTTAAAAAGTAAAGTGAACCCATAACGCAGGTGAACTTGAATTTGAGAGGTAAGCTATTTCTTGGAGGAATGGTACTTTGGCCAATAACTACCATTCAGATTACTGGTTCAGGTTTGAAAACTTTCAAATGTATGAAGCAACTTTAAATTTAGTCTTACTGCTTCTGAAAGATAATGGAAACCTGGGGCATGAAATGTGTGCATTGAAGTTCATTCGTGACAATGTAAAACTGCCCTAGCCCCTAATATATATTTAATATCGTGGATGGAGTAACTATTTCCTTGATCAGTGTCTTAAAAACCAACCAATCAAACACAACAAAACAGAAAAACAGAAGCTTCTCTTTTCCTAGTGTATTTAATTTCTCTTGAATCTGGAAATAGAATCATTACTGTGAGTCTGTAATACTGAATAGGATTAGTGGTTATTTGCTTGCTGTACTTGGGAAAAAAAATCAAAGCTTCTGACACTGGAGCAGCATTGGCTTGCAGTGTCCCTTGGAAAAATGCATTTGCAGGATTGAAGTGTAACATTGCAGGATCCTTTTAGAGAAATATGGCAACAGGAAGTTGCCAGAAAGTCTTATTTGCCTTGCTGAAATGTCTATCTGCCTTAGATTTGTGTATTCAGAGGATGTCTAGTTCAAGAGAGGATGATAGTGTTACAAGACATTCAGGTAAATTAAATATTTTATTCTAAGAACTGTCCGCTAAGTGGGTTGTCAGTGGTTTAATAAACTCTGACGGTCTCATCAAAAACATTTAAAAAGTATTGTTAACATAAGTGTGGTGTTTTAAAATAGATGTGTCCATAATATCAGTATCAGTATTCAATTTTAAAGCCACTGTCATTTAATTTGAGAATGGCATGTCATAATCATCTGTTCATGAATTAAAACTCTGTATAGAAATCAGTTTGCTAACTTTCATTACTTACACTGAAAAATATTTATTTAAATAAGGATATAGCAACATTGTGATACTGAATAAATAGCTTATTAATAGTATTCATGAAAGATTCATAATATAGATTGATAATATGGTCTGGGTGATCAGAGGTCACATACTTCTTACCATTTTTCTCATGAAGTACTTTTCCTCTATTAAATGTGCTCCTAACATTCATTTTGTTTTTTATAATTTGTTTAGAACTATATGTGTGTCTGTAGAGAATGTAATATATGTTATATATTACCAATTCTAAGTATTGTTTCGACAATATCCAGAAATTAGGAGGCAATATATTTTGTGAAGAAAGTGATATAATAGTGTCTTTTTAATTTCAAGTAAAATATATGTGGGGAAGATAGATTTTGATTTTACTAAATTGAGATTTTTCTGATATGTCATTGCATCATTATGCCTTTCATGTGATAGAAATCATGGAAAAAGCAACCCATCTAAAAATGGCTACAGTTGCTACCTACCAGTTTTAGTTTAAGGCAGAGTTGTGTAACTACCTCACTCTTCCAGGCATTGTAAACGCATTAGGCTATCTTTCTGTGATGAATGTTTTATTTTGAGTCTCATGTATTACAGTGTATTTTTCTATAGTTGTTAATGTTCCTGCTGTTAATACAAGAATTGAATGTTTCAGAAAACACACAATTGTTTTGTCTGGCTAAAAATATTTTGCCTCCATCCTTACCGTACAGCAAAGGGTATACAAACTTGACTGAAGTTCGTTTAGTTGCACTGCTGTGGATGAAAAGGAGTGGGGTTACTTTTACAGAAATGTAATTGTCACTCTTCAAAACAGAATAGGTCTGTGTTGTCATTAAGATGAGAAGGGCCCGGATCATTACCTTCGGTTCATGCAAACTGGTTTCCACCTATATTGGTCTTGCATCTGAAATATTTATTTTTTAATTTGAAGAAAATATGCATGGCTTTATCTACTTTACAGCTTCCTTCTTTAAAGAAATTTGAGAAACTTAATTTGTGTTGTCAGAAAGAAACTTTGTATTATTGAACTTTTATTCGGACACTCATTTAACAAATAAATATTAAAACTGCTTGGTTCAAAAGACTGCAGTAGATGCTGCTGGTATTACCTCTTTTCCATTTTGCAGCTCCTCTTAGACCCTGTCTAATGCTTCCTAGAGAATAAGGCAGTCATCTTAAGTGCATATGAGTGACAAAGTGATGAGAGAAGCTACAATTCTCCCTTCTCGAGTTCACATGTCTGAAATCTGGTTCTTCCACTGACTCAGTCTGTGCCCCTGGATAAGTTCTCTAACTTTTCTGGGCCTCAGTTTCCTGGTCTGTTAGATGGGGGCAAGGGTGATGGGAGATCAATGTTGCCTTATAACTTCTGTGAAGATTTAATAAGATCATATACCTTACACCTCTGGCATATTGTGTTTGGTGTTTTTTACTTTCACTTGTAGTTTGAGACAGCGAGTGGACGTGCCAGTGCCACATCACACACCGCCTGTGCATTCGCTCGTGCCAGTACAGAACTCTTTCTTGTATTTTCACTTCCAGAGGCCCCAATTTTGTGAGAGACCCTGAAGCATTGTGACAGTTCGGTTTCATGTGTCTGCGTGCTCATATCAAGACTAAGGTAACACGTTAAAATTTCTAAACATATATTAAGTGTATGTGATTAAGTTGGCTTATTATGCAGTTACATTAGTGGCTATCAAAAGTATATCTAAAATTTCATTACACTTCAACCCAAACTTTCTATAAGCAGAAATATTTCATTTCATTTAATTGAAAATGGAAACACCTGAAACTTAAGTATTTATTTACAGCTTAGGTGTTTAACTATTAAGATCATGGGGTTTTTTCTTTCTATTTTTTTTTTTTTTAATGTTGCCCCTTTGGGATTTATTTCTTAAGTTTTTTGGCTTAGATTGTTTCTTTTAGTTCATACACTGAATTTGGTATAAGTTTTCCCTCCTTAAGAAAATTATAATTGGAAAATATTTTATTTTTGTCACCTATGTAAAGAATCTTGAATCCAGTTAATTGCTGAATATTTTATCTTAAAAGACAAAATTCCATTCCACTGAACTCAAGAGAGATCTGAATTTCTTTACAAATGTTTGAATATAGTGTTGTCAAATGTTACATCAAATTTATAAATTTTTAGTCAAAAATGTAAGACCCTTTTGGTTTAACTTTTTGGATTTTGATTGCAGGAATATTTGCCCTGATAGGGTTTTGTCTATATATTTAAGTTGTAACTTTGAAAGAATTTTATTGCTAAGAATTTCTGATCTCGTATATCTTGTGTCGTTAGGTAAATTGAATTGACCTGCAAAAATGTCAATTACTTTATTAGTAATTTAGTTACACCATTTAGTGGAATTAACTACAACAGTATAAGAGCATTTTAGATCAGACTATTTTAATTTCTTTGATTTATATGGTGCAACTAACTTTGAAGGTGCTAGAGGTATCTGCACTAAATATCGGTTTTCCAAATATTCTTAAATATTATATTTGTTGGTATGCTGGGTGAAATGTGTATTAATTGATACTATTCTAATGAAGAGTTACACTTTGTAATTCTATAAAAACATCTGCATTACTGTTTTATAAAAAAATAAGAATGAAAATTTTTGTGGTACATTTTCTCTACTCTTTCCAAGATTTAAAAGTAATAAACATAGCTAGCTTAACTTAATTTCCTAAATTTTGAGATTCCCTCATGAAATGAAACATGGCAGAAGGCCAGTGTGTAAACCTCACCACATCCTTTTTTTCAGATGTGTCATATATATCCAATTTCAATATGAGTGAATTCATGCTTGACATGAGATAAAACTTAGTTGCTCTTACTTATAATGACAGGCAGAAGCCAACTGAAAGGAAATGGTTAATTATTTAAATAGAATAAACAGTATTTTCATTCCTGGAATGTAGATTAAAAAGAATATGAAAACAACAAAAAAAATTATTGAAAACCCAATTTGTGAAAGAATACCATCGGGTAGAAAATGTGTCCACTGTTTGCTCTTTTGTTTCTATAGTATATTGGTGTGAATTAGAATAAAGGCATTTACCTTTTTAAAATTTTCTTTCAAATATCAAACAATGGTGGAGAAGTAGTCTTAACATTTCTATTCTGAAGGGTGAAAATGAGGTGAGGTTGAAATATGCTCATGAAGAAAATGAAATCAGGAAAAGATTGAGGCTGACAATATGACTACTCTGGAAAGGGGCAAAAAATTAGAGTATATGAAATATAAATCTATTATTTATGGAGTCCTGGATCTTTTTTTGTGTGAAAGACACCAGTGTCTACCAAAAGGGTTAAAGAAAATGCATTCTGTTGCATCTGCTTACTAAATCCCTTACTTTAGTAGAAATTCAAATTTTGTAAAGATTATTCGTTTTATTGATGCATATAATTATAATCACAAGCCATCTGCTGGTTTGGCAGGCATGGTTAAAATTCTCTAACTCTCATAACCTTTCAAGTACAGTGCCCTTGGGACTCTATTTCACTTTTATATTTTGGAAAACATGTAGGGACAAATAAGGGCGGTCATCTGCAGAATGTCAGACCTGGGGAAATGAAAGAATGGGGATAGAAGTGGATGCTGTGGTTATTTTAACGATAGAGGAAGTTATTTTCTGTTTTCTTTTTTTGCTTCTGACTTTATGAAGGATTATCCTAGTTTCTATGATGTATTTGGGAATTTTTTTTTCCGAGGGATTATAGCTCTGTCATTTCATTCCTGAAAGGCAGGTTCCAACTCTGAACAAAATGAGCAAACGAGAAAACTCTTCCAGATATTCCTTACATTGGTTTTCACAGGTACATTTAGGTATATTTCATGTAGACTTTCAAAACTAATAGAATATCCCACTGGTATTTATTTTTCTGAAATACTCACATTCAATCAAAGACCCTTCCAGCCTTAGATTTCAAATTATAGAACAGCTTGCAAGTTTTGATACAGACCTTTCGGTTTAAAGGTCACATTTCCAAGCATTTTTATTTTGTTATGAAGTCACGTACTGACCAGGTTTCTCATGGCAGGTCTCATCAGCCTCATCATGGCCCTTCTTTGCTACTGTAAACATTTGAAGTTTGGTGAAGTTCCATACCTGATGCCCTACTTCCTTAAGAATGTTTCTTCCATAATCAAATCTTATCAACTGGAGGATGCAAGGCTCAGGTTCTGTATTTTAGGGTTAGTACACAGGCTATGATCACAGGGACTCCAAGTAAGCTGAGAGGAATTGAAGAAGCTATAGGATCCAGGGCTACTTGACTTTGTCAAATAATGGAAACATGCACATACACAGCTCTCTCTCTCTCTCTCTCTCTCTCTCTCTCTCTCTCTCTCTCTGTCACACCGTCACACCCACTCCCCACCACCCTGCGGAAAATCATTGACCGAAGAAATATGTCTTAGGGTTTGGCAAATGAGAAAAAGAACTTGTGGTGCCAACACTGTACATGTAATTTGTTCATAACAATGATGACATATGTGATGATAATTGTAATAATGATCCTTAATATTTGCGAAGTGCTTACACTGTGCCAGGCATGGTGGCAAGTTCTTTACATGCATTATATAATTTAGCACTCATAATAATTCCATTTGTATTCCATTTTTACAAAGGAAGCAACTGACTAGAGATGTGAAGATGCACTTGAACCCAGATTGAGCCCAAATCTGACTGTCCCCCAAGCCCTTTCCCTTAATCTCTCCTAGGATACGGTGTCTCTGAGAACAGAACAGAGAGGAAAAACCAGTGTCAGCAATATAGTGTCAAATGCCACTGAGTCCCAAGTACATCTGTGTTCCAGTCATAGTTAAATATCGTTAAGTACTTGAATGATCCTGATGAAGTGACTTGACAAGTTGCTTTACTTTCCTCATTAATAGCATCTGTCACATTAAGGGTCATGCTAGGGGACCCCTGGAGCCCTTTTCATCCTCCAAATTTTGTAACTCCATGAACTTTTAAAAATTAAAGCATCCTATGAATTTGAAAAATAATTCAAAGACTGCAGAAGCACTCATTATACCCTGGAAGACATGTATATTTAGCACACCAATTAATCTTGCTATGAGAAGTAGCCTGAGAATCACAGGAGCTTCAGCTCTGATGCTACACATTGGATGGAAACTTAAACATTTGGCCAAATAGCCAGAAATCTTAGCTCCGTGAGTATAAACATAGATATACAGAAACATCTGGTGATTGAATTCTTCCTCTGAGTATTTTAGTGTCAAGCAGAAAACATTTTTGTCCAATAATTATAATAATAAAAGTACTGACATAGAGCCAACCACTCTTCTAAGTACTTTTTTTTTAGGCGGAGTATCGCTTTTGTTGCCCAGGCTGGAGTGCAATGACATGATCTCAGCTCACTGCACCTCTGCCTCCGGGGTTCAAGCGATTCTCTTGCCTCAGCCTCCTGAGCAGCTGGGGTTATAGGTGCCATCCACCACCCCCAGCTGATATTTGTATTTTCAGTGGAGGTTTCTACTAAACTATGGGGTTTCACTATGTTGGCCAGGCTGGTCTTGAACCCCTGACCTCAAATGATCCACCCACCTCAGCTTCCCAAGGTGTTGGGATTACAGGCATGAGCCACCAAGCCTGGCTACCTAAGTACTGTATATCTATTAATTCTTTTAAGTCTCACAATATCACCAAAGTAATAGCCTATACTGTAAGGTCGGCTAGCATTCCTTACTTATCAATGAGAAAACTGCACCATGGAGAGCCATACAATCTGCCCATGATGCCATGGCTGCTTGGTCAGAGCCTGGATTCAACCTCAGGCACCATAGCCCCCAGAGGAAGTGTGCAGCCACACCTCCAACAGTCTGGCTCTGTGATTTTGCTCTATGGATTTGTCATTAAGAGTGCACTTGAAAGACGCTCAATTGCTTTAAAAAATATTTGAAAAGATAAATTACAGGTTGCTAATATGTTTAGACACACTTTAATATTTATTTTGTATTTTAGATCTTAATTAGGCAGTTACTGTTACAATGCTTGTACAGTTTTCTTAAATTATTATAGATTAATCTGCAAGCATTTTTAGTCTTTTGAAAATGCCATGCAAAAGTACACTAAGAAGTAAAAAGAGTTAAGTTATTGAGGGTTGACAGAAATCACTTAGAAGAGAAACTGTATTTAAAATCATTTTATTCTCCTCAGTACCTAGCAGAGAAACTTTAACATATTGAGAAATGTATACGTTTGTTTATATAAAAGAAAGCATGTAGAAATGAAGAATTTTCCCAGTTTTGTGACCCTAAAGGAAAAAAAAAGTAGGAAGGTTTCAATTACATTATTATAGCTCTTCTTGGGTAGATGTCACGTCTACAAGAGATTACAATATTTTATTCCAGCTGGATGTGATGTAAAATGATGCTTGTATTTTTCATGTACTAAAGTTTTCAAGACAGTGAAGTAGAAAACGTAACTATCAGAGCTAGAAAATTGTGAGCAAGTTATTTAGGTTCTGTGCAATCAATTGACTAAGAAATATTTACAGGCCTAAAAGTATCAGAAGTATAGACAATGAATATCAGCTATAACCTCTGCCCCTAGGAACCTCATGAGCCACATTAGAGGAAAGTGAAGTAGGTAAAACTGCCAACCTTGGCTGTGTTGCTGTTCACATGCTAGGGCAGGTGTGTACAGAACCCTGTACAAAGACAGAGTAGGCTGTGGCCACACACAGTTTCACTGTACTACTCAGCCTTAACATACGTGGGGCCAGAGCATCTCACCAGGCGTAGCTAGTTCTATTTTTCCTCTGAAAAATAAAGTTCTTGCCTGAAGAATAGAATGACCACCATAGTTTAGAGGTAGCATCAGGGAAGATTTTGGAGAAGAGGCATTTAAGGAGTCTTGAATCCATCCATTTGACAAACATGTTGAGCATCTATTAGGTTCCAGCACCTGAGTCGAGAAGCGAGGACGCCGACACAAGTACTCAAGGAGCTTATGCCAGAGCAGGTGATGGGGGCAAGTGGCCATCACAGTAGAGTAGGAGCTGTGCTGTGCAAGAGGCAAGCCAAGGACAGACATTTGAAAACAGATATAGAGTCATAAGACTTGGACTACCAGGTGAACGATTAGTCGAGGTAGGAGATTCAAAGGAAGAGGTTGTTTAGAGGAAAACGTAATGAGTCCTTTCTTATACACAGTGAATGAGAGATAATCCGGTGGTGATGTTGAGTGTACAGTTGATCAGTGGATCTGAAATTCAGGAGCGAGACCTGGAATGAAGAGATACACCTTTGGATGTGGTTTCCAAGGAGAATACATAGAGTGAGACATACACCAGAGACATAAATGTCTTCTCCAGGAAGGACTGAACAACCATCTGATTTGCTCTGAAAATAGACTTATCCTGTACCATTAGATGTGCTAGATAGCAGCCCATGAGTTGTGTAGGGAAAGCAAGGAATGAAAAGAAAAGAAGTCTCTGGGAATATTAAGAAGTTTGAGCCAGCCACAGTGGCTCACGCCCGTAATCCCAGCACTCTGGAGGCCAAGGTGGGTGGATCATCTGAGTTCAGGAGTTCATGACCAGCCTGGCCAATATGGTGAAACCCCATCTCTACTAAAAAATAGGAAAAAAAAAAAATTAGCCGGGTGTGGTGGTGAGGACCTGTAATCTCAGCTACTCGGGAGGCTGAGACAGGAGTATTGCTTGAACCTGCTAGGTGGAGGCTGCAGTGAGCCAAGATCTCACCACTGCACTCCAGTCTGGGCAACAGAGTGAGACTCCATCTCAAAATTAAAAAAAAAAAAAGAAGTTTGACCCTGAAAAACAGAGATGGTAATATGTAAAGGAGAAATGTGTTTCTATGCTGAGGGGAAAGAACCAGGAGAGATAAGAAGACTGGAAGGT
>PVKP010009275.1:0-69036 GCA_004027715.1 Plecturocebus donacophilus | reverse complement strand
ATATGTTGTATATATATGTTGTATATATTTGTTGTATATATATGTTATATATATGTTGTATATATATGTTATATATATGTTGTATATGTATGTTATATATATATGTTGTATATGTATGTTATATATATGTTGTATATGTATGTTATATATATATGTTGTATATGTATGTTATATATATGTTGTATATGTATGTTATATATATGTTGTATATGTATGTTATATATATATGTTGTATATGTATGTTATATATATGTTGTATATGTATGTTATATATATGTTGTATATGTATGTTATATATATGTTGTATATATATGTTATATATATATGTGTAACATACATATATGAAAAGCAATGCAAATACTTACTGAGCTTCATCTTCTAGACAAGAATGTCAAGGCAATAACTCTTCATAAGAAGCAATTGCCATTTGATGACTTGTCACCTTTGCCTCTTTTGCCTGCAGCAAGTCTGCCTCATCTGAACATTCACACTCCTGGAGAAACATCCATGCCCCTTTGCTGTCTTTGGCAATGTTTCTTTCAGGATCATGACCTCTGGCAAAGTCTCTTGGTTTGCCAGCCGCATCTCTTTTCTTTGATTTGCTCTCATCAGATTCACTGTCAGATAAGCATTTCCTTTTTGTATCACCTGTTTTATTTTTTATTTTTGTCAGCTTTTTGAGACTTAAGAAATGTTTCAATTAGCTCTAGACAGTCTAGATAGACTTCAGGTTCCCAGGTACTGTCAGCATCTGTAAATCCCTTCCACTTCAGGAAATACTCCAGCTTCCCATTTGCTATTGCCACCACAAATTCTTCAGTCTCTGTCTCTTTGACTTTTTACACTTCCCATTCTGTACTTTCCCATTTTTTGCAATGTAGTTTTATTGGAGGTCATTTTTTATTGCAGGCTTGAAGAGCTGTAACTGTCTCTGAGCTGCTCCAGTTTGTGGGTCTGCTGTGTTTCCATCCCTGCATGCCTCACATACATATGTTATTATAGAGCACTGTGGAAAACATTTGAATTTCACTTGGCATGAATGTAAAACTTAGGAGTTAAGTCTCTCTGAATTATTTTCTGGACAGTCCAGGGAAAATAAACAGTGTTGTTCGATTTAAAATCAATCCTAAACTGAAGATAGGCATTAAAATTGGTAATGCCTGACTAGGACCTAATTATTGATATATATCATCCAGAATGCATGATTTATATGTGTGTGTCTAAGTCATTATCAAAATGTTGAGACAACATTAAACACATTCACAAAGAATTGAAAACGCTTAGGCATATGTTCATTCATGTCATTCATGTTTAAATGTCTTATTCCAGTTGACTAGTGATAAGTAAAGGAATTCCTTACAGCAAAATATGTTGACATACCTGAACACTGATGGAGCCATCAATGTCTATTAAATGAAAGGCTTTGAATGTACTCACTATGGTCCCTTCCAAAGGAGACTCTTCTGTGTTTAGAGCATGAAAGCTGTGCTGTCAACATGTCCCTTACCTTACAAACATGCTACGGAACAATAATGATGGCTTAGCATATTTGGAAGTATTTATCAGTGTAAATATAGAGTCACATATTCCTACTAAATGACTCTATCTCTCTCCTCATAATGTATTTAAATTCCTTTAAACTCTATTAAATATTATTGCATCAGAACTTACAATCATTAAGTATTTTAGGCATATAATTTATTATGTGACATGCTACATATTTATACAACATATAAGGAAATATGTGCAACTATTTTAGGTTTTACAGAAACATGATTTTATAGTGCTGAGTTTAAACGTAAATACAGAACTTAATGGAGGATGCTTTAAAAATAGAACTGTAGCCTCTACTTTTAGTCCATGTATAAGCAATGTCCTTTTATAGGTATATTATTTTGACATCACTGAAATTATGTATTTTAGTATAAGCATAACTCATATTTATGATACATATGTACTACCCAATAAAGGTAATAGAGTTCTAAATATGATCATTTAAGATATTGAATACATAGCCTACAAATGACCAGTGAATAGTGATTGCCATTCCTTTCTAAGCGTGTATTTTTCTCCCTGTTGATGATTCAAGTATCTCATTATCACCCATCTGTTAAATTAACTTTACTTATAATTAATGTCATCTCCAATGAAAACCTCCTACACTTAAATAGAACAATGTATTAAAAACCAGAAGTTTTTTTTTAATAAATGAAAAGTACTTCAAGTTAAAATTTGAAGCAATATGCAGCACATCATTTCCTGTTAGTAGATTGTATAAAAATTTTAAGAAATGAATCAGGATGGCTTGAGTCCTCACCAAGCTAAACAGGACATTAATGAAGGTGTGATAACTCTATAACCACTGTGTTAATGCTGACTTCCAGCTCATTTTTTTTGTCTGGAGAAACTTAAAACTCTATCATGATGTTAATGTTAGGGATACAAATCCCAAAACAGGCTGCTTAGATTATTTCAGAGTTTTACACAAGACAATGGGAATGTGACTTTCCAACTCTTGGGTTTCTTGTTTGTTGGATTTACTTTCTAGTAATGAGTTCCAGTTTAGTAGTCAAGAAAATGTAGACATATAACTACATTCTTTATAATTGAATATTGACTTTCCTTCTCTATTAACTACTCTGCCCCCCAAGGAAAGTGATGTTAATGAGAAGAATAACAATAATAATGATGAATGTTTCATCAAGCTCTTATTATGTACAGGCATGATCCCACCTCATTTCAACCTGAGAAAACTGTGTTAGAATAAAGAAAGAACAACTGTTGGCACCACATTTGCATTTAGAATTTAAATACATTTGCTTTTGTTAGCCTGATCATAAAACATAATAAATATCAGTCAAATAGTTGAAAGGTTTATGGTTAAAATCTTGCCTTTACCTCCTATCCTGAGGCAACATTCTAACAGTCTTTCTGTTTCAGTTTGTCCTAGTGATTTCCTCAATAATTATACATATTGTTTTACCGTATTTTCTTTGTTTATCAACTTCAGGCAGTACTTACTGGCTGTATCTTAAAAAACTAAAAGTTTAGCTCATTTTATCTCCTACCTTCTTGTCCACTAATTTTCCCCATGTTTGATTATATCATCGTTTTATTGATATTGATTGTTATATAACTTTAAATATTATAATCCAATTTTTTTTACCATTTCAGCCACTTTAAAAAATATTTATTGATTCTTTGTTTGTAAACATAAGAATAATAGTGCCTCTAAAATTATTTTTCTTTTCTTCGCCCTTTCCCTATGCTATTTCTATTCATTTTAATTTTACATTATCAAGGTAATTAATATTATATTATATACTCAATCATAGCTAAGTCTTTCTTACTTTGAACCTTGGCTGTGAAATTTGAGAATATTTTTATCATCATTTTGTTAGATAAATATTATTTATCACTGGCATGCTACGGTTCAATTTCATTCTGTCTATTGTCACTGTCCCTCAGTAGACACAGTTCAATTTACTGTATCCCCCATTCCTCATTTCAAAGTCCATAGACCTGATGATTACAACCTAGTTTTCTCTCCTGAATTCTCATAAAGTTATGCTCCCTAATTTCTTAGTATCTGTGCAGCAGCCTCCTGTGTATTTCTTCTATAAGTTAAAAAAATCTTGTCCTGTAATAATCACTCCCTTCAATTTTCTTTCCTGTTACACTTTTATAACTTTTGTGTAACTTTACTTTCATTTTAGGAGGATTTTTGATCCAAAGGAAGGCGATATGTTTCTGCAGGCTGCCATCTTCAAAATGAATTCTTGATAATTGGTAACTGTGCTTAGCTGTCTTCATGGTTCAGGCTTCCTCTCTCTAAGTGAATATGGCAGTGCTAGATTTGACATCTCCACTCTTTTTCAATCTTGTCTACTTGACAGGGGATCTTTTCCAAGGCTATTCTACCAGGAAAGGTCAGTGGGATCAGGTTTCAAGGAATCATGGAAACAGGTAAGGTATTGACTACAGTGAGTCCACCTGTGATAGTGAATCAACAATCATACAGTACTCCTTCCACCTACTACTTTTACCTGCTCACCACTGGTGAATTTTTTTTACCTTAAATTTTACCTTAAATTTTACTTTACCTGTGCACCACTGGTCCATTTATCCCAAAGTAAGGGGCTAAATTCTCAGTATAATCTTCATACCTAAGAACAGTGTAAAGACAACGGGCTAATTCTTAGTATAATCTTCACACATAAGAACAGTGTAAAACTGTTGGGTTTTCTATTGTGATGAGTTAACATAATACTTATCCAGTTTAGGGAGACTAAGATTTAAAAATCCATACTATTTTAATTTTCAGGCATAACAGACTCATAGAGAATATTAATTATTACATTTATATTGATAAAAAGACATAAAATAAGATCATTTACTAACTTCCCAGAAGAAAAAGTCCTAATTAGTTTCCATGATTGCTGCTTCTCCCATAGGCAAGTATGGTATCACCTATACAGAGTACTGTAATCTGTTGGACAGTGGTGGCTTGGGAGAAAGAGGCAAAAGCAAGAGTACAAACACCAGAGCAGAACAGATGATCTCTTTTGTTTTGGGAGGTCATAAAAGGTAAAGGAAACTAAAATTAAATAAAACAACATTCTAAACAGGCCCTTCAGGAATTTCAAGGATCCACTTTGAAAGGTGAGAAGTCTGGGCTGGGCAAGGGGGAAAAGATCATGTGTCAGTATCCCGGAAGCGTTACTTAGCGCCAGATTCCAGTATTTGTTGATTATGGGGGTGTCCTAATAAAGACTTTTTAAAAAAACAGAAAATGGTCTAGCACTAATAAATAAGTTTAACTACTAAAGGAAAAAAATGTGGAAGAGCTCTTGCTCTTTGACCGGTATACAGGTTAAGATATTTGAACCATGAAAGTTGGGAAACTGAAAAAAATGTAGTAACCTGAGTCAGTGTTTCTTCTGCCACCTAGGTTCTGTTAAAGTGTGGGTCCTCAGCTTCAGTGCATAAGACAGCAGACTGCTTTCAAATCCTACTTGTTCATGGCAATGTATTTCCTAATATTCTGCAGTCTCATCTTCTTTCTGTTTATGGGGTGAGGCTGGGAGGGATGTAGATCTATAGTTTGCTTTGCAGCTCTTACAATGTCTTGAAATTTAAATTTAGTGATAAAATTCTTCTTTTAATTTTATCAAAATGCATCATGCTATTATTTTATTCCAATTTTTCCTTTTAAATTCACTACCATTCATTCAAAAATAAATCCTTGACCATGGAATGGTTTTCAGTAGGGTTATGCAGAACAAATCAGATCCTCTATTCTTATGCTGCCTGGACACTGAACAAAGGTAAATATGATTTTGCCACAAACACTCCTCTCTCTCTGGTTGTCTATTTTCTTATTTTTTTCCCACATACCACATTAGGCAACTTCCAAAAGCATCACCAGTAAATTTACAACACTAAGGAACAGCTTGCTTGCTTAATGCTGTGAGAATCGACAAGATCTAAAAAGCTAAAGCCAGAATTCTGTGATAAACTTCAGTCTGATGAACATATGAGTCAACCAAACAGCCTTCAAGAACCAGATCAATCTAGAAGTTAACAGAGAATCACTTGGGTCTAAGCCATGATTTTGCAAGATATATTATCTGGTGCTATAATCCAACTTTATAAACATCTCCTAAAAGCAGACTTTATGTCAGAGCGGGGTTATCTAATGTAGGGTGACTGATGTTATTTAAAATAAAAAAAAGATGTTGAATGGAAAACATGCTACAGGAGAAAAGCACACAATGTACACATTTCTTAAATATTATAATTTAATTGTTTTCATTTAAATGTGGCAGCATGGTTATGAAAAAATGAGAAAATGTAGACAGAAAGAATATCACAATGTTTAAAGCCAATAAGAGGTTTTACTTATTTATTTTTTTAACCCATTGACATGCCCAGAGCAACAACTTGTATTATGAAATTTTGCAGAGAATTTCACTTCCAGAGGGCAACCTACTTAAGGACTAATGTTTAAGAACAGCTTGAATTTTATAGGCAAGGGATGGCAAAACACTTTAATAAAGCTTACCCCTGCTGTTCTTGCTGAGGTTACCTCCTGCAATTTATTACAACTTCTCTGTGTGCCAAATGGCTGTAGTTTTAACCCACAATCACTACAATACCAAGCTTTTGAAATCCTGGAGACATAGACTTTATAACCAAGGAATAAAACATAAAAATAATAGTGTTCCAGTTGGAAATCCATTTATCTCTAATATCTCCATAGAATTATGTGTAATTGGCAGCTTGTGAACAGAATCCTTGTTTCTATTAGAGTATTTTAAAACATTTTTTTTTCTAAATTGAGAGTTTACTTTTGTTTTTTATAAACATTTATGGTATGTATTTAAGTTAGCATGAAATTCTCAAATTTATCTTGTTAGTGAACTGAGAAATTAAAATTAACCATTAGAAACTATAATTTTCCATTTAGGGGAAAAATTATACCTAGGAATAATGTGATTTGACCAAAGTGGATAGAGGATTTACATTTCATAGGTTAACATTTTGAATGTAATCATTCACACCAGCACAGGATTTTTTCATATATTTCAACTAATATGAATTTATTATCCATCTCAAGTGACATGTTTCCTATTTGCACAGTCTAATTATGGACCAATTAACACTATGAAGTTTAAACACATATCGTGTATTTTAATGCCCTATCTAGAATTAGATAGATGTTATATTTCAATATGAAAAAATATCATTAATTATCTAACACTTAATGTGATTTTAAATGATGGTGAATGACATGTAATTCTGTGCTCTTTGATGCCTACAAATATACATAAGCAAAGCATCTTTACTTGGCTCAATATTTACAGTTATTTAGCATGTAAAGCTCTTGAGTGTAAAATGTAATTGGTAATTTTAACTAACAAATCATAGGTTCACAATTTATGGACATTTTGGAGTTGTTTCTAGCGTTTATATTGTGTTTTCTGAGGCACAGTCATGTTGCAATGTTGTGGTAAACTGCATGCTTTTATTTACCTAGAATATAAATTCTTTTAGTCTAACACTAATTTATTTTAATTCCTCATCCTGGGATATTATACTAATCAGAGACCAAAAAACAGCTTGAGCTATTCCACCACCAGCTGCTCGAGGTGCTCTGAGCTCTCACTATGACTCTGTTTTAAGGGGTTGGGGAAGCAAAATGGACAAATTAAGAAAAAAAATACAAAAAAGTTAAATATGAAATAAAGATATAAACTCAGAGATTTTCTATAAATCATGAGTGATTATATTCTGACATATGTGAGAAAGTACTTCATTCCCATAGTCAATTTTCACTGTTCAAGTATCTAATCATTCATGTCATGAAGGGCACATATTTAAGAAGTAGAAGAGATAATACTTAAATAACTTGTCTTCCTGAAAGATCTCTTACCATTATCTTGTGTTTTTAACTTTCCTTAAAATTGTAATTTAAACTTAAGCTATTATTTTCCTCTAGCTACTTTTATGAAATTGAAAGTAATTTGATATTTAATAGAAAGATACGACAATTAAAAAAACATATTTTATCAAGGTGAAATGTATCCATCTTGTGAACAGAGGTAGCCATGTATATTCTAGTGGATGTCATTTGTGACACCAAGTTATGCTGTGGAACATGGGTCTCAGCTGTAACATTTTGCTCTGTTACTGAGACTCTCAGAAAAAAATTTAAGTCTCTGACATAGATAAAATTGTATTTAAACAATTTAAAAAATCAAATGTCATTAATTCTTTGAAGGAAAAAGTATTTAAAGAAAGAATTAATAAGTATAGGTTAATGTAAACACTGGGATCCTTAAACTAAACTGTAGGGATTCTAATTCTAGATATACTGCTTAATAGCTATGTGACCTTGGAACAAGTATTTATGTTCTGTGTGATTCATCCACAAAATGAACATAGAACAGTAACTACCTTGTGGGGCTATATGAATAAATTAATTGATATATATAAATATTTTAAAATACTGCTTAGTGTGTTAGCATTTACATACTCCTTGCTGTTATTTAAGTTAACTATTTTCTCATATTGCTATATAAGATGAATGCCCAATTCATATTCAGTATGCTGATTATGAATCTAATTGCAGACAACAAATGGGAAGAGTCATTATTCACAGTTTTACCACTGTCTATGATTTAACACCTAGTGGATTCAAATATTTTTGACATCACTGTGGCTCTTGTAGTCATTTAGGTTTATGACATGATGCTATGGAGAGAACGCCTACCAAAATGCTTTACAGAAATGAAAAGTTTCAAATCATATTCCTCTTTTCCTACATGCCCTCTGATTTACCTATGCCTCTCCTTGTCAGTAAGCAATGACACTTTATTATATCTGATAGTAGACTTCATATCATACCTTTCTATTCTTTAACTGAGCCATATGAGTTTTCTGTATAATAGTAACCTAAAAAATGCATGAGCTAATGAATTGTTAGCTCAGTTTTCTGTCCAAGACTCATCTCACACAAGGTCTCTTCTATTATAGATCCTACATTATACTGTATTAACTATAATCTATTTTATTTATGATTTTATATGTAAAATATAACATTTATTTTATATTTAAACATACACAATTTATTTCAAGAAATATTTCATTATATAAGAGTTAATAATATTTCTGCTTTTTTCAGTAACTATCAAAACTATTAAAAAGATTACCATATGTAAAGAACCCAGTGTTACCCCAGAGCAAAATCTAAAAGAAAATAATAATACATTTTATTGCAGAAGTAAACTTTACTCCTGCAAGATAGCCATAATCAAAAAATCAAAAAATAATAGATGTTGGCATGGATGCAATGAAAAGGGAACACTTCTACACTGCTGGTAGGAATGTAAACTAGTACAATTACTATGGGAAATAGTGTAGAGATTTCTTAAAGAACTAAAAGTAGAACTACCATTTGATCCAGCAACCTCACTATTGAGTATCTACTCAGAGGAAAAGAGGTTATTATACAAAAAAGATACTTGCATACACATTTATAACTTTACAATTTGCAATAGCAAAAATATGGAAACAGCCCAAATGCCCATCAATCAATGATTGCATAAAGAAATTATGGTATATATACATACAATGGAATACTATTCAGCCATAAAAAGGAATAAATTAATGGCATTCACAGCAACCTAGATGGAACCATAGACTATTATTCTAAGTGAAGTAACTCAGAAATGGCAAAGCAAACATCATATGTTCTCACTTATAGGTGGGAGCTAAGCTATTAGGATGCAAAGGCATAAGAATGATACAATGAACTCTGGGGTCTAGGGGGAAAGGGTGGGAGTGGGGTGGAGGATGAAAGAATACAAATAGGTTCAGCGTATATTGCTTGGGTGTTGTGTGCACCAAAATCTCACAAATCACTGCTAAAGAACTTACTCATGTAACCAGATACCACCTGTTCCCCAAAATCCTATGGAAATAAAATAATAATAAATAAATAAATAAATTTTCTTGCACCTTTAGAAATAATCATAATAATAATTTTAATAAATGATTTAATTGTAGGTATATTATTTATAATAGTCTGTATTCTAAAAAGTATAATTTAGTAAATGGATTGAAATGAGCTTTGTTTGGTTCAAAACATTAGATATGATCACATGAAAATTACAAGCTTTAAAGAAATTTATTACTGTCTCTTTGTGGCCAGTATTTCTTCCTTTGCTTTGCCTTGCTTCTCTGTTTTTATTTAATGAGGAAGCAAGTGGCCACTATGTGCTCTTGAGATCTGCGGCCCAAATTTGGAAAACTATTGACTTAGAGCTGAGAATTTCATCAGAAGACAAGCACATATGGGTTAAAGCAAATCGGGCCTCTATTGAAACACAGCCTTATTTGTTCTATGAGTGACAAACTCCAGTGGCATCAGAATCCCCCTCCTCTCCCACTTTTGTTACCTGTTTCTGTAATGCCTTTATAGAGTATAAAATGCAAATTTACTTCTCTGAAATTCAAGGTTCATGTAGATATAAAGGTCACAAATGTCTCTATGACACCAGACTTAATATTGCTTCAAAAATTAGTCAAAACTATTTTCTTATGTAATCATAATGAGATAAGAGTAAAAAAATGAAGAATTTTAATTGTGGGAACATTAAAGAAAATATTCTGAGATCACAGTTTAGATTAGTGGAAGCTCACATTTCATAAGCAAAAATACTGATAATCAGACTTCATACGGAGTCTCCTGTGTATTCAGTTCTTAATTCTTGGTATTTATTTAAGACCTTCCTATATAATAGAGGCCCTAAAATCCTGAAGAAATGTATAAGTATGTAAGTAAGCCAGTCTACAGCAACAATATGAGAATACCTCAGGTTTTCTAGCATTTCAAAACTCTATAGGCAACAGTGAGAGAGGCATGAAAATTAATGACATGAATAGAACACATTTTACCTAGGGCTTATTACAACCAGAAGGCAACAGTCTAAATGTTTTATGACCCATGGTGATTAAGATTGAAAATAAAAATAGAGGGAGACAGAAGATATTAATTTAGCTGCTTATTTTATGAAAATTCAAATCAAGGAGGGTAGTCAGTGTGAAAGCAGTTGTTAAAAAAAATTGTGTCGAAACAGTGGGTTGGGGAGAATAACAAAATAATTCATAGATTAGTGACCGAGCAGGCCCTGCTGTGCATGTGGGTTTCAATCCTAGTTCTGCCACTTACTGGTTGTATGCCCCAGGGAAGCGTATTTCACACTTCTGTGGTCACTTTTCTCATCTATACAATGGGGATGACAATAATAATAGTACCTTCTTTAGGGTCATTTGAAGATCAAATTAATCAAGATCTGTGAAGTGCTAATGTATTTGGACCTTGTGGGCACCCAAGAGGTTCACTGTTAATAATGGGTGAGGAAACAAATAAAACTAGCTAATGAGAAAAAGAATTAACATGGAAAGCCTAGGCAAAACTTAAGTAACAATCAACATGATCAAAGCATAGCCATTGTTTCTTTTCTTTTAATAATCATCTTTAAAAGACATTAAGAATAATTTTTTTAAAAAAATTTACTTGTGGCAGATAATAGTGAGGATTTTGTCAACGAAGAAGTTTGTTTAGTTAAATTTTATGGTATGTACACATCAGAGTTTCTGAAATCTTTATCACATATTTTAAGGTTTCTCAAATTTTAGAATTTATAAATATACCTTTTGTCTCCTATATCCCTTGTCCTTTTGTGTTTTCTCTTCTCTATTTCTAAGTTTACTTTTTGATTTTTAACACATTAATCTCCAAATTATCTCAATATCTAACATTAAAAAGAAGTTTTTTTTTCTGAAAATTGCCAGCAAGTTGCTTTTGGTATCTTTTAATTATTGCCTATGTGCTAAGTTTTATTTTGGACAGACATAATTAATATACAAGGTTAAGTTTAGGTTGTGATAAAGCCCACTCAAAAAGTCTCAGGTAGGTGGGACCTGTTGGATTATGATTTTGGGCTTTTTTGGTAGAAGTTCTATTTGCATCAACATTCATTAGTTTTCATACAGTATTCCAAATTCCCTGGAACAATTTTTGATATAATTTTTTCCTATTTTCTTTTATAATTTCACATTATGATCTGCATCATTAAAACCAAGTATAAATAAAGCAACTGTTCTGAACAAAGCAGACAAAGGAAGTGGTTGCCTAGCAACAGAAATCACAGAACAGATCCTGAACTCCTACTCAGATGGAGGCTTTATACCCCAGCTTGATGGTGAAAGCATTTCTAAGTATCTATTCTCTAACTGTGTGTGTCCCTTACAATGGAAAAAGAGGCAGCTTTTGATCCTGCTATTAAATGGAATTGGAAATTAATAGGCTTCAGTTGAGTTTGTACCATTTCTTTAAGGTTCATGAATTACTATGTTGAAGATGATGAATGTCATATGCCTGACATGCTTATGCTTTTGTTTTAGAGCTGAGTGACTATGTACCTGAGAATTTTTCTGAATGCTCATGGGGTGACCATATGGGCTGAGCTGGATTAAAATGCATCTGAATCTGTGTGTGAACGAATCCAAAGCAAGCACGGGGACATCCTAGAAACCAAGTCAGCTTGATTCTCTCATATTGGGAATGCTGTTGTATACAGCTCTGGGAATTGCATATGAGGGCTTGTGAATCCATGCAAATTACAACTAATTTATATTTTAATTAATATCACAATTCCCTGTGTTTGAGCATAGGAATCTTCAAACATTAAAAAATTACAGATAGATTTTTTTCTCTTGCCATGTGTGTGTGTGTGTTTTTAAAAATTCTCTCTGAAATTGGTAGAAAGACCAGTATTTTTCACAATTATTTTTAATTATTTTGATATGTTAAATTAAGCTTTCTATTTCTTTATGGATGTCAGATGCACAGAATTGGATCATTCTTTATTTTTCTTGATTAATATAATCATTTATCCTTGCAAGTCCTCCCACATTTTATACATTTACTTAGCAGTATATTTTGAGTGCTTACTATGTATCTGGTTATCTTTGATGGATAAGTTAAACCTTGTCATTGATGCCAAATCTATGAGCTAACTCATACATATATTCTGAGAAGTCAGGTTCAAAAGCCCTCCTGAGTGAGCAAATTAACTTGATTACAATCATAAGCACCAACCTGAGTGGAATATAATGGAAAGATGTTACAAAAGCAGCATAAAGTGTCATTTGTAAGGCAAGAGCATGTAATACCACAGAGAAAAGAGGGAGGCAATAGAACAGGAACCAGATTGACTGTGAAGACGTGAAGAAAGTACAAAGAGCCATGAACCAATTATCTACCAGGAGACAATGAATAATTGTTAGTGGGGATGTCTATGTGGGTATAGGGGGCAAGTTGGTGGCTGAGACTATTATGTTCTGAACCTTCGAAGGCACTGTTTCAGGTTTTGAGGAGCAAGTGAATAAATAGGAAATAAATAAATAATAAACTTCTTGAATGTAAATAAATGATTCTGAATTATGGCAAGGACAAGAACAGAGATTCACATAGCATGTTTCAAAGCAAAAGGGAATGGGGACACACAACTATACAGAGAGGAGGTATTGTCAGCCTAGGCTTTTCTTCACTACATGGCATGTCCTATCAATTTCAAAAGAGTTAAATTCAGCATGCAGAAGAGATTTTCAGGCACATCTCCATGGAGATTCAATATCCGCGACACTGTGGAGTCTATAGTCATAACTTGGAGATATTGCTGGTTTGGTTGCAGTTCACTGCAATAAAGTGGATATTGCAATAAAGTGAGTTTCACATATTTTTGGCTTCCCAGTATGTATATGAGTTATGTTTACACTACAGTACAGTTCACTGTGCAATACACTTAATGTCTAAAAACACAACATGTATATCTTCATTAAAAATACTTTATTGCTATAAATAATACTATCATCTGTGCCTTTAGCACATTTTTATCTTTTTGCTGGTGGAGTCTTGCCTTGACTTTGTTGACTGCTGACCAATCAGAGTGGTGGCTGCTGAAGGCTGGGGTGGCTGTGGAAATGTGGCTGTGGATGTTTCTTAAAATAAGACCACAGTGAAGCTTGCTGCATAGATGAACTCTTCCTTTAGTGAAAGATTTCTCTGTAGTCTGTGATGCTGTTTCATAGCATTTCTTTTGAAAGTGGATTCAACTCTCTCAAACCTTGCTGCTGCTTTATCAACTAAGTTTATATAATATTTTAAATATTTTGTTGTCATCTCAACAATGTTCACAGCATCTTCACCAGGACTACTTTCAAGAAACCATTTATTTGTTCATCCATAAGAAGTAACTCCTCATCCGTCCAAATTTTATCATGAGATTGCAGCAATTCAGAGACATCTTCAGGCTCCACTTCTATTTCTGTTGCGGTTTCAATCATATCTGCAGTTACTCTGTCTGCTGAAGTCTCAAATCCCTCAAAGTCATTCATGAGTGTTGGAATTTGATGTTGATATTTTTACCTCCCATGAATTACATTTGTAATGGCATCTAGAATGGTGAACATTTTCCAGGAGATTTTCAATTTATTTGCCTGGATCCATCAAATTACAATATATGGCAGCTATAGCCTTATAAAATATATATATTTTTTGAGACGGAGTTTTGCTCTTGTTGCCCAGGCTGGAGTGTGATGGTGCAGTCTCAGCTCACGGTAACCTCAGACTTCTGGGTTCAAGTGATTCTTCTGCCTCAGCCTCCCAAGTACCTGGGGTTACAGGTGCCTGCCACCACATTCAGCTAATTTTTGTAGTTTTAGTAGAGATAGGGTTTCACCATATTGGCCAGGCTGGTCTCCAACTCCTGACCTCAGATGATCTGCCAGCCTTGGCCTCCTAAAATGCTGGGATTATAGGCCTGCACCACCACGCCTGGCTAAAATGTACTTTTTAAATAATAATAATATTCAAAAGTAGAAATTATTCATTGATCCATGGACTGCAGAATAGTTATGTTTACAGGCATGAAATCAACATTAATCTCTTTGTACATTTCCATAAGAGCTCTTTAGTGATCAGATGCATTGGCAATGAACAGTAATATGTTGAGATGAATTTTTTATCCTTAGCAGTAGGTCTTAACTTTGGGCTTAAAATATTTAGTAAACTGTGCTGTAAGCAGATGTGCTGTGATCCAGGCTTTATTGTTCCATTTATAGAGCACAAGCAGAGTATATTTAGCACAATTCTTAAGGACCCTAGGATTTTCAGAATGGTAAATGAGCTCCACATAGTAAATGAACTTAAAGTCCAAATGGTAAATGAGATCCAAATGGTAAATGAGCTTAAAGTCACCAGTAGCCACTAACAAGAGTCAGCTTCTTTTAAGCTGTGAAGCCAGGCATAGATTTCTCTTTTCTAGCTATGAAAGTTCTAGATTGCATCTTTCTCCAGTATAATGTTGTTTGACCTATATTGAAAATATGCTCTTTAGCCACTTTCATCAATTATTTTAGCTAGATCTTCTAGATAACTTGCAGCTTCATCTAGAATTTTCATGTTATGGTGAAAGCTTCTTTCCTTAAACCTAATGAATCTAATGAACCAAACTTTGTTAGCTTCAATATTTTCTTCTGTAGCTTCCTCAGCCCTCTCAGCCTTCACAGAGTTGATGAGAATTAGGTCCTTGTTTTAAATAGGTTTTAACATAAGGGAATGTTTTGGCTAATCTGATCTATCCAGACCTCTAACAATTTTTCATATCAACAATAAGCCTGTTTAGCTTTTTTATAATTTTTGTGTTCATTGGAGTAGCACTTTTAATTTCCTTCAATAACTTTTCCTTTGCATTCACAATTTGGCTGTGTACTGCAATAGACCTAGCTTTCATCCTGTCTTGGCTTTTGACATGCCTTCCTCACTAAGCCTAATTTTTTCTAACTTTTGATTTAAAGTGAGAGATGAGAGATTATTTCTTTCATTTGAACATTTAGATGTTATTGTAGGGTTATTAATTGGCTTAATTTCAATATTACTATGTCTCAGAAAGTAGAGAGGCTGGAGGGGAGGGAGAGAGATAAGGGAACAGCCAGATGGTGGAGCAATCAGAACACATACATTTATCAATCACGTAAGCTGTCTTATGTGGGTGGGGTTCTTTGTGCCTCAAAAAATTACAACAGGAACATTAAAGATGACTAATCACAGATGACCATAACAGGTATAATAATAACAAAAAAGGCCAGGTGCATTGGCTCACACCTGTAATCCCAGCACTTTGTGGGAGGGGGTGAGGCATATGGATCACTTGAGGTAATGAGTTTAAGACCAGCCTGTCCAACATAGTGAAATCTAATTTCTACTAAAAATAAAAAAATTACCCAGATGTGGTGGCATGTGCCTGTAGTCCCTACTACTACTCTGGAGGCTGAGGTGGGAGAATTGGTTGAACCCGGGAAGCAGAGGTTGCAGTGAGCTGAGATAGCACCACTGGACTCCAGTCTGGGTGACAGAATGAGGCTCTGTCCCAGTAATAATAATAATAAAGATAATAATAATAACAATAATAATAATAATAAAAGTTTGAAATATTGTGAGAGTTACCAAATGTAACACAGAGACACAAAATGAGCACATGCTATTGGAAAAATGGTCTCAATAGATTTGCTTGAAGCCGGGTTGCCACTCAATGTCAATCTGTAGAAAAACACCTTATCAGCGAAACTCAACAAAGCAAAGCTTAATAAAACAAAGTCTACCTGTACTTCCCAAAGATATGGCTTCCCAGGGTTCCTGAAATTCTATCAGCAACTATCAGTTTTGCACCTTTTCTCACCTGTCTACATCAGAACTAGCTTAGAGCTTGCCCTTTCAGAGCAGTTGTCCCCATCTCTCTCTAACATAAATGCATATATTCTTTCCCAAAGCTATCTCTCTTTTAGTAAAGGTGATTCCTTCTCCAAAGGCCAGGAGTAACTGCCCAAAAGCAATACAGAATGTCAACAGTTTAGAGGCACTCAAATAAGTGTTCTTTTTAGCTCAATTATTTAGTTTTTAGTGTTTTCAGTTTCAAACTTGCTGTGAAATGAAAACATAGATATAGCTAGACAGAAAAACCTACTGGAATTGGCTGCAGTGCTAATTTTTTTATTTCCCTCTCACTTCTTTAATTTGTTGTGGTGAAATGAATGTGATCAGCAGGGGGATTCCTGGTTGGTAGGTGGCTCTGCAGATAGACTGTTTTAAGCAATGTCTGTATAAGTCAAAGTCTTTACAGATTTCGTTCATCCTACTTCTACTGCCACCTTCTATGTTGCTTAGTAATTCAGAGTTTCTTTGGATTGAACATTAGGACATTTTCATAGACATAATTGTCTCTTCTTTCTGTATCATATATAACATTAGAAGGGCTAAAGTCTACATGCATAGGATGGAAGTTAAAACTCAGTTCACTCACTCTAGAAATAATTCAGATGGCTGTGAAGCAATATTCTTCCTTCCTTCACCCTGCTACTTTCCTAGCAGGGTGAGAAGAAAGAGTGCAGGAAATTGAAGACTTAGAATTGACATTTTGGCTCCACCATTTACTTACCATATGGCTTTGTTTGGTAGTTGAAGGGATAGGAACTTAATTTGATTTGCTGCAAAATTAGAATAATGCCTAGCTCTCAGTATTGGTGTTAGGATTAACTAAGATAAAGAGAATGGCCCAGCATATAGATAGCCCTTAACAAATGCTGGAATCTCTGATTTCCTTAGTTTTCCTATTTGTTATTTCCCGATATTATTAGCCTTATGTCTTGTTGGTACTAGGACTTTGATGGTTTGGGCATATCTATTAGTTAGTGCTAATTTGTGAATTTAAGCACTGAGTGTTGCCACACCTCTG
Source organism: Plecturocebus donacophilus (assembly GCA_004027715.1). Lineage (NCBI taxonomy): Eukaryota > Metazoa > Chordata > Mammalia > Primates > Pitheciidae > Plecturocebus > Plecturocebus donacophilus. The sequence continues at coordinate 51,673 of PVKP010009275.1, read as the reverse complement.
ATCTAGTGAAAAACTACCTGCTGAAAGATTTGAATTCCATCATTTTACATTTGGTATGGTCCACAGCTCTTTCCTATTGTGGACTTAAAACTTCTAGGGCATTCTCCTAGTTTCTTAGCGTTACTCACCTAATTACCAAGTAAAGTTAGTTTGGGAATTTACAAAAATCTCCAGTTTGTGCTATGACATTTACATGCAGCTATATCTATGATATTTAACCTCATATTCAGAATTCTTATTTTTGTTCCATTTTTATTCATATATAATATTTGTTCATATGTATGGGGAACATGTGACATTTTGATTTGTGTACACAATGTACAATGATCAGAATTCTTCCTCCTGCAATGCAGAGAGAGGCTATTGACACCTGAGAAGGAATATTTCACATACATTGACAAGAGTGTATAGGTAGCTTGGGGTTGTGTCTACTTCTAAATTTTGACAGAAGCATTTGCTATATTTGTTCACTTGCTTATTTATTAACTTATTTATTCCTTATTCAACAATTGTTTAATGTATGCTGACTCTTTTCATGGCCTTGTATTTGCCAGGCCTTATGCTGCAAGGCATACACCATGATTTTTGCTTTCTCATAATAATGTACTTAGTAAGGCGCCTTATACATTATGGTCACTCAATTCTATTGAAATGGATTTTGGGGAGAGAACTGTGTAGTACATTTACTTTAGTGTTCTCTGGTGTTCTATGATAGGATAGATAAAATGGAAGAAAGTAGAATTGGTAGATTTTATTAACATACAGGCAATAATTTTTTTTCTCTGATATGTACTGATCTTTTACTATTAAAAATCAGCCACACATATCATATCATATTTGTACTATGTCTTTACCAATCTAGTAATTTTTTGTATTCTTTAATAAATAACACAGTTCAATAATTTACAATGCAAAACTTAGTTGCAGAACTCAGGCTCTATTTTATTTTTCAAGTTGCAGTGAATGTTAAATACTGAATCTTACCAGATATTCATCTAATTAAAGTATTGTTGGTAGATAAACTTTAAATTATTAATAACAATATTTATAGCACTTTTAAATGTATCATGTGCCGTTGTAGTAAATCATGTAATTCTATTTCATTTTATAAATGATGAAATTGAAATTTTAGGATTTGAGAAAGACTTGTCCTTTTTAAACCCAGTGCTTTAAAACTTATGTATCTATCCATAGTAATTCCATATCTGATTAGTTTCAATTTCATCACATAATACTGATTCATGTTAAGGCTATATAAAATATAGATAATAGAAACAAATTCATAAAAATAAGACCTGGATTCTGATGACTGACATCTACATGATTTGCTTAGACATTTATTTCCTCTGCTTCCAAATGCACACACAGCCCTTCATTTATAGAAATATTTCCCAAAGGTTCATCTGTAGGCTACATACCTCAGATTCACTCAGGAAATCTAATAAAGTGAATATTCCTGGCTACTTTCCAAACTTCCTGAATCAAATTTCATGAAAGTGATATCCTGGAAATTTATAGATTTAAAAGCTGTCCTCCTCATTATTAGGTAGATAAAAGTGTGAGAACAGCTGCTAAATGATTGTGCCCTTCCTGCAGTATAAGAATGTAATTCCACATACTGTTGATTATCCTGAGAGCTGGCCAGTCATCCAGAGCACCCAGGTGTTGAGAGTTTTGCAGCACAAATAATCCTCACAAGAACAGATGATAGTTGATAACGTAGCACAGTGCAGTCATTTTGTAGAAAAAAGAAATATACAGAGCACAGAATGTGATGTCTCTCCACATTGACATTAGGAAGCTTATGCTTGAGAGAAATGATTTTCCTTCTTGTGTGATCAGCATTATTGATACATGTAAATAAGCTGTGTATATGTAAGTTTAAGGTAGAAAATTCAAGTTTAAAAAGCGTCTTTTCTGCTTCTTCAAAGCCAGTAGGTCATCAACTGAAACTTTCCTGTAAAGATTTAGACAGTATGGTATAATACATACCAATACAAATAATAAGAGCCAAAATGCAAGGCACATATAAAATTTCAAATTTTCTACTAGCCACATTATTAAAATAAAAACAGAAGCAGGAGATATAAATTTTAATAATATATTTTATTTAACTGAGTACATCCAAAATATTGCCATTTCAATACATAAACAGTATATGAATTATTGAGATGGCTTACATTCTTTAATTCATCTCATGTTTTCAAAATCTCGTCTTTATTTTTCACTTAAAACACATCTTGTTTCAAACTAGTCATATATCAAGTATGTGTAGCCACTTGCAAGTAATGTCTGTCATATTGCTCTGTGTGGGTCTAATAGGTTTAGTAGAGAAGAGTTGTGTTCATATCTTATGCTTACCACTTAAATGTCTGGAGATATCTGACAAGCAACATAACTTTTGAGCCATAGTTTTCCCATCTGTAAAAAATGTAAATGGGAATAATATATAATATATAACATATAACTTACAAGACCATTGTTTCAATCATACTGTAATCTGCAAGGTAATGGTATATGTGTACATATATATGATGGTATGCTGGCTGTTAGAAATGAATATAAAAGAAAATATTTTACATATTTAAGTTAAAAAAAGAATATGTTAAGATTGTCCAAATAATTATGAGCACAGAAATACTATAGGCTGGGTGCAGAGACAATGGTTGTATGACCAATAATAGAGTAACAGTTTTATTTTTTGGTTCACAAAATCTCTGATTCTCTCAGAGAATGGGGTATAAACGACAGAAAAAATAAGTGTCTGGTGCACACATACTTGCATGTCCAAACTGTGCTTTTTGTTCAGGAGGGAAGATAAGGATAGCTAAGAACAATCTAAATTTTTTTTATTGCATTTTAGGTTTTGGGGTACATGTGAAGAATATGCAAGAAGGAACAATCTAATTTTTAGTGATCTATTGGGAAGCTTAGTTATCCACCAATATCCCAGATCTATAAATTGCAATACTTATATCCTAATTGATCCCTTCACCTGGAGAAAGCTTCATCTAAAGTGTCTTACATTTTGGCTGCATAACGTTAAAGAAAATCACCAATTTACTTAGGATTTGGCATTCTGGAAAACATAGCTGAGAAAACGTCTCTGCTTTAAAAGATGAGATTGCTCTAAAAACAAAGGAATTAGCTATGCATTAATGTGTTCTGTGATTGTGCCATGCACAGCACAGTTGCATTCCAAAATGAAACGACAAAGGGATATTTATCCTTTCTTTAGTTATTTCACATCAGGAGAGAAGAATGGAGTCTAACAGCTTTTTGTTTATTTACAGAAAATATGTGCAGTAAAGCAAAAATTGTACCAAATAAAATATTAAAGCAGATTTAATAGCAACTTGTTGATTTAATTATTTGTGAACTGTAAAAGGTGGGAGAAATGGGGAGACACTGAGAGGCTTGTGTTTTCTTACATTCACTCAACCCAAATTCATAGCATTTTGGCTGCAGAAACTTTCCCCTATTATTTTATGAATTAATCCAGGTAACACACTTCTTTCTAGGGCACATCATGTTTCTGATTTTTTGCAGAGACAGTCTAGGGGTTCTCATTCTCTAAACTTTTCTTTCTAGGACCTAAAAACATGTACTAGCTAATTGAAATAATGTGCTTATGGCTTACCATATTTTTGTTTATTTATTCAGTCTGCAATGTTTATTTTGGAGCTGTGTCCAAAATAGTATAACAAATTAATGTATCTTTTGTTTTTCACAGACCCATCTCCAGAGATAATTGCCATTAAATTAATGATGTAGGTTACTCCTCCCATTGATGCCCTGTGCCATGGCTTGGCATGATTTCATTTCCACTTTTCAGATTATGAGACTCAGATAGAATGTACAATATTCACAGCAAGGTTTAGAGACACCTTGTTGAAAGCAAAACAAAGAGCTGAAAATAGCAAAGCCTGCATCACACTTTTACTTCACTTGTTTTTTTCCTCATTAGCACAGATTATTTTCTAGAAATGGCTTCCTACCAGATGATTCTCTGGCAAACATCTTTTTAAAGTTCACTTTTTCTCTTTTGAGCTAGTTCTAATTTAGGATGATTGGAAATGTTAATTATTATCACTGCTCCATTAGGTACCTCTGCAAGTATCTTCTGAGAACCAAAAAGAATCTGTAAAATGGGGTTTGTGTAAAAAACAGTTCACCTTAAGGTACTACTATCTGTATTAAATCTTGCAACAATAAGTAATTAAAATTTAGAGATTCATAAAGAATATATAAAAAGTAATTCAAACAACATGTGTAATTAAGAGAATGTCAACCTAGCTTAAAAAGCCACAGTATCTGAAAAACCACTGTATGTTTGTATAGAGCTCATATATTACTTTCAGCAAATAGTTATGTTATCCTCACTATGCATGAATCACTGTATTAAAATCCAAGGATTTCGAGAAGAGTATGTGGTCCTTAAGTTTATATATAGCCAGAGTTTGATGGAGAGATATTTACAAGTGAGTAATTTAAGTAATACATAAGAACTAGTGGTAACAGAATCAGGCCCATGATTTTTGGGAGATGAAGAGGTGGACTTCCTTTTCTCTGACTCGGAAAAGGGTTCAGGAGACAGCATGGATAAAGAAGTGATACTTGGAATGAATCTTAAAGAATGATTAGGTGCTTGCTAAATGGGCAAGAGGAAGAAAAGTATTCCAGGCAGAAGGACCAGAGAGAACATGGCTTATACAGTGGATCATGGGACACTAAGATGTCCATGACAATATGCAAGGATGTTTACAGGAGATAGGTACAGGTCAGGTTCTGAAGAGACTAGATTTTTTTCCCCCTATATCGTAGAATGTTGTCTTTGTGACTCATTTAAAATAGAAGATTATAAAAATTAATTTTTTCCAGAGTCTGAATGTTTATGTTTTCCCCAAGTTTATATGTTGAAATTCTCACTCCTAGTGTTATTGCAGTAGGAGGTGGAGCCTTATGGAGGTAATTAGGTAATGAGAAAAAAGCCCTCACAAATGTAATCAGAACCCTTATAAAAGAGGACAAAGAAGCTCTTTATCTCTTCTGCCCTGTGAGGACTCAGTGGGAAAACTCTGTCTATGAGGAAACCAGCCCTCACCAGATACCAAATCTATCAGCACCTTGATCTTGAACTTTCCAGCCTCTAGAACTGTGAGAAATAAAATTCTTTGTTTATAAGCTATCTGCTTATGGTATTTTATTATAGCAGCCCACAGGGTCTAAGTCAACTTCTTTTTAATGATGAATACTCTAGTAAGCACTGTGGAGGTTATACAAGGATAAAATGAAACTTGGAGGAGGTCCAATTAGAAAGATATTATAATAATCCAGGTAAGAGATGAAGTGGACATGAACTGAAGAACCAGAAGTGAAAATAGAAAAGGGGCTGAATTCTAGAGATATGTAGGAGTCAGAAACTGATAAAACTTGATGTCTGAATGGATATGAGAATTATAGAAAAGGAATTAAAAATGCTTGTTATATTCGAAGGTTGGGCCACTGGATGAATGTTTGTTCCCAATATCAAAATAGTGTATAGGAAGAAAGAATGTTTAAGATGTGAAGTGGTTGCCAGAGTTTGTATTTTAGTTTGTGTATAATTCTTATTGTAGGAGGAAACTGAGGCTCACACTTGAGAATTCAAAATGGATCCTAGGACTGTAAACTTAGGGTTTATGTTCCAGTCTGTTTCCTTAGATTCTTCTGTACTATTCCCTGGTATTGCTGAGCATAGTTCTCAATCCATTTTTGTTCAAAGCTGTAGGTCCTTTCTTCCCCTGGTAACCTCCAGTGATTTACTGCATATTCAAATGTCTTTTGTTGGAACTGCAAAAATGTTGGACTATAGTCATGTATCTCACTGGAAAAATAGAAAATTGGAATCCAGAAGGTGATTTGACAGAATTATTAGAAAATTGGTGGAACAATGAATGTAGCAGTAATTCACTGTAGAGACAATCTACATTCTGCTACTATGTATTATAGCATATTGGACAAAGTACTAACTAGATTTTAAACTACAGACTAGAAGATTCAATCAGGGATTGATGAAACTACTGAGACGATAGATAGCCTAGCCACTGTATTCTATTGATCTGGATATTTTTGATAGACTTTCCTTTCTTGTAGAATGGGAAATGAATTATGTTGCCTTATGTCCCTCTGACTAGGTGCAGTACATTTTACAAATTTGCAATTGTGTTGTCATCACCAAATTGCTACTGATAGCCAGGGTCAGATTATTTTTGTGATACAACTATGATTCTGCAAGCATACCATGTAATAATACACAGTTTATAATGGAGTCCAGATAGAGATGGCTGAATTAAATATCCCATGGTTTCCTAGGTTGGAGAGACTAAGCAACTGTAGAATGATAAAAATATTTTTCCAACTTCGCTTACTGCATGAATTCATCTGTACTTCTCAGGCAATTTCTCATCTTAAGGTGATCAGATGTTGCATGTGCTTGGGGACATAGTTATAATGTCAGTTTAGGCAAAATTAGAAATAAGCCAAGCTTACCTGGGCACACAATTTGCATCTTTCCCTGCCTTTTTTCCAAGCCACTCTGCCTGGTCTCCTACTCCACCCTCTCCAGACACTCATTATTGTACTTTACTCTTATTTTCTTCATCCTCAGTCTATTAAAAACTTTATTTGGTCAGGCATGGTGGTTCACACCTGTAATCCCAGCACGTTGGGAGGCCAAGACGGGTGGATCACAAGGTCAGGAGTTTTAGATCAGCTTGGCCAATATGGTGAAACCCCTTCTCTACTAAAAACACAAAAATTAGTCGGGCATGGTGGCAGGGACCTGTAATCCCAGCTACTTGGGAGGCTGAGGCAGGAGAACTGCTTGAATCTGGAAAGGGTTGCAGTGAGCTGAGATCGTGCCACTGCATTCCAGCCTTGGCAACAGAGTGAGACTCCAACTCAAAAAAATAAATAAACAAAATAAAAAGTTTTTTTTTCTGTTTCTTTTTTTTCCTTAATAAATGTGCAATAAGTGATAGCTATGTTTTAAAAGTATACTTTAAAACATATGTTATAAAAGTATACTTTAAATTCAGGGGTATATGTGCAGAATGTGAAGGTTTGTTACATAGGTATACACATGCCATGGTGCTATGCTGCACCCATAAACCCAACATCTACATTAGGTATTTCTCCTAATGCTATCCCCCACTCGCCCCCAACCCCACAACAGTCCCTGGTGTATGATGTTCCCCTCCCTGTGTCCATGTGTTCTCATTGTTCAACTCCCACTTATGAATGAGAACATGTGGTGTTTGGTTCTCTGTTCTTGTGTTAGTTTGCTGAGAATGATGGTTTCCAACTTCATTTATGTCCCTGCAAAGGACATGAGCTCATCCTTTTTTATGGCTGCATAGTATTGCATGGTGTATATGTGCCACATTTTCTTTATCCAATCTATCATTGATAGGCATTTGGATTGGTTCCAAGTCTTTGTTATTGTGAACAATAAACATACATATCCATGTATCTTTATAGTAGAATGATTTATAATCCTTTGGGTATATACCCAGTAATGAGATTGCTGGATCAAATGGTATTTCTAGTTCCAGATCCTTGAGGAATCACCACACTGTCTTCTGCAATGGTTGAACTGATTTACACTCCCACCAACAGTGTAAAAGCATTCCTATTTCTCCACATCCTCTCAAGCATCTGATGTTTCCTGACTTTTTAATGATCACCATTCTAACTGGCATGAGATGGTATCTCAGTGTGGTTTTGATCTGCATTTCTCTAATGACCAGAGACAATGAGCTAAAAAAGCTTTTTTTCAAGAAGGTACTAGATACCCTCCTTTCACTAGGGCTTATATTTCTGATAAGACTGACAGCATTACTCCTCTTGGTTAGATCAGGTTTTCCTTCAGCCATAGGAACTAGAAGGTCACAGCTGTAGGACTACAAGGTGCCAAAAACAAGTGGGTGATGGGGACACCACTCTGATTTTCTCCCCTGGTCAGACTACCATCTCCAAGCTCCTCTTAACCATTAGCATTGCAAGACAGATGCCCTCCTTACCTTTCTGCTTTTGCACCTAGAAAAAGTAAATTATACTAAAAGTGATTCGGATGTTCCAAGTGGCTTCCTCACTCCCTCCTCCCTACCAGACACCAGCAGTCTGTGGGGATATTCCAGGAGATGTTCTACTGTTCTATCAGTTCTCTCCCCTATATTTTGATTGTGTTTTGTTATTCATTTTTGCAGTAGGCCTCATGACTCAACATGAGGTCCTCCTTTCTTCTTTAAATGTTCTGCTGCATTCTATCATTTGGAAAGCTTTTTCCATCCAAATAGGTTTCTTCTTTCCTCCATGTATTTCAGGCTTTGTATGTTAAAAACAAATAAACCTGCTAAAAAGGTTTTAATGTGGCTTAATGTTCAGTACTACAGGCAGCATGTGACTGACTAGAAGAACAACAAAGAAGGGTAAGTTCTAAAGAATAGCCCTCTGAAGCCTCAGAAAGGGCGCTTTCAATTATCCGCTTATAACACCAGAGAGCTGACTTTTCCTTGGTTCAGAAAAAAACAAGACTGAAATTGAAAGTTGTATGTGGAAGCAAAATGTTTTTTGTTATTTCATTAAAACTAAGATTAGAAAACTGAAAAAAGACAAACATTGTAAATAGCCTTTTTAAAGGAAGTAATAAAAACCTTCATAAATAAAATTATTCATATATTTTCCTTTTACCTACATTTAAGAAATAATCTAGTTTTACTGATTGATTAAATTTAGGACTTATGCCCAAAATGATCTATTTATGAAGATATCATTAGAGGAACTTTAATATTCTTAAATATAGTATTTAACCAAAAATAATATAAGCAATCATTAAACAGATGAACACTTTTATTCATTTCTTAGTTCCTAAAATTTTTTTTCTACAAAATCATGCAACATGGATATCATGAAATACAGAAATATGTATTTACTTAGAATATGTTCACTGTTGAGCTGAGATTGTACCACTGTATTCCCTCCTGGGAGACAGAGAGAGATTGTGTCTCAGAAAAAAAAAATGAATATATTCACCATCACAGACAAAGGTTTTATTCTTCTCTAGGTATGCCTTCTTAGAGCTACTTTATTCCTTAAAAATACAAGTATTCAGGAAAGACAATGCCTATGGTGACTAGGAGGAACAAGGCTAGTTTAAACCAAACACAAAGTGTCCTCAGTTGCCCTCTTAGCTGAAGTTAGTTCGGTTTTAGTAGTTATTTTCATCTTAGAAATGTGTACCCAGGAGACCTAACATAATAAGTCTATATAGAAAATTTTCAAACATATTTATGCCAAATTATTTTCCCCTATGATTTTGAATCACAAATTGTCCTGTAAATTCCAAAAACATGACTCCTGAGAAATTAGCAAAACCTAATTTCTCTTCAGGAATCACTAGCAGAACATTGTGTGGACTTAATCAAGGAAAGACTTCATTTGTCAAATGGCTCATTTGTGAATGGCTGTCATTCCCCGACTTCTATACCTCCTGTAATAGCTGAGTATGAAAATCTTTAGGAGCTGAAAGAGGAAGAAATGCAAAACAAGTAGATGCCCACAGATGACAAATAAGAAACAGAATCACCTTCTTCCTTAAAGGGTTATTACCTTTGTACCATGAAGGCTGATGGTGAATATAGCAAAACTTTTGAATTTGTCACATGCTACAGACATCTAATGAAACATAATTTTCTGACTGTCGGTCAAGAAGTCGATGGTGTATTTAAAAGACTTTGACTGGAAATATTTTGCTTACTAAATGAAAGAACTATTTACGGAAGTGGTGGCAGATATACAACCACCAACTAGGGATGATGAGATACGCAGAGGTTACCAATATCAGGGAGCCATTTACCTTCCCTAGGCCTAAAGGAGCAAGGGAAGTAAAATTTGGATCTATGGGAGAGTGGCAGACCTACAGTAGCTCTGGTCAGAAAGGAAGGTAGCCGCTGGCACTGTTGGTACTGGACATAAGCTGGAGAAGATAGAGGCCAACTAGTGCAACACCATGCTTTTGTTCACCTTTTCTCTGATCTCTTATCAGTGTTTCTTACTGGTTGACACCAAAGTGAAGCTTGGAAGCGAAAAAGCAAAGGAGATGCAGTCCACAGGGGCCAGCCTTCTAAATTACAAGCAGGACACCGAAGGACAAACCTTGGATTATAGGGTTTTGGAGTTAAACGAGAATAAGATAACTAGTCTGTTTGCACTGCTGTCATTCTCACTGGGAATAACTTGACATGAACTTCAAGGTTGAGGATAATATGTTTGGTGCAGAGAGAACTGAGAAGTGGGAAAAAAATTGTAAGCCATGTACCTTCTTTCCTATTAGAAAAAAAATACATATTTTAAAATTTCTATTAATGTTAAAATTTGTCTTCTAAGCATCAAAATGGTTAAAAAGAAAAATATGTTTGTCATAAAAAAAATTAAGCAAGATAATATATAAAGTCCCATTTCACCTATGCTTTTTGTTCCTTTATTTTCATAAATTCATTCATGGTATTATTTCTTCAAAAGATTTTAGCCAATAATAATAGCTGACATCTAAAAATATGTCCCAAATGGACCTCAAAGTGTTTTATTTGTATTGAATCATCATAAATTTTTTTTTAAAGTGCTACTAATATCCCAGTTTGGCTAAAATAAAGTTAAGTAAATTGCTGAAGGCCAAAGAGTTGCTAAATAGAAGTAGTAATGGAACACAGGCAGGTTGATTCTAAAGTTTTTGTTCTCGATTACTATGGTGTTTTTTTAATGAATAGATATTTACTGAGCATCCACTATGTGTTGGGAATTTTTGTAGGCATTGAGCACACAGGAATAAAAACAATAAACAATGTTCCTGCTTCGTGGAATATATATTCTGGTGGTAGATAGAATAATAACCAAATGCATTAATGGACTTAAAATTTCAGGTTGAAATATATTTCTATATTTGTATTTCTACAAATAGAAATAAGATAAGGTAAAGTGTTAGAGGGGATGTGGGCTATAGTTTAGGATGAATAGGGCAGTCTCTGCAGAGATGATATCTGAACAATCTCACATCATTCATCAGAATGTAAGAAAGGTACCTCTGAAAAATGTGAATGAAAAATTTTCCAGACAAAAAGAAGAGTAAATGCAGCAAGCCATAAGCTGTTTAAGGATAAGTAAAGCCAGTAAAGGTGTGGAGGGAGACTAAATTGTTAATAAACACTGATGTAGTAATTACATCAGGTTCTGGAGTGTCCACTAATATTAACATTTAACTTATTATGATAATATGAAGAATATCCTGTCATTTTCCCTGTTTTATTTATTTATTTTTTACATGTATATATATTTTATTGCACTTTAAGTTCTGGGGTACATGTGCAGATCATGCAGGATTGTTGCATAAGTACATACATGGCAATGTGGTTGCTGCCTCCATCCCCCCGTCACATATATCTGGCATTTCTCCCCATGTTATCGCTCTGCAACCTTGCTGTCCCTCCCTCCCCCTCAATAGACCCCAGTGTGAGATGCTCCCCTCTCTGAGTCCATGTGTTCTCATTGTTCAATACCCACCTGTGAGTGAGAACATGCAGTGTTTGATTTTCTGTTCTTCTGTCAGTTTGCTGAGAATGATGGTTTCCAGATTCATCCATGTCCCTACAAAGGACATGAACTCATCGTTTTTTATGACTGCATAGTATTCCATGATATAAATGTGCCACGTTTTCCCTGTCCAGTCTATCATCGTTGGGCATTTGGGTTGGCTCCAGGTCTTTGCTATTGTAAACAGTGCCTAATGAACATACATGTGCACGTGTCTTTATAACAGAACGATTTATAGTCCTTTGGATATATACCCAGTAATGGGATTGCTGGGTCAAATGGAATTTCTATTTCTAGATCTTTGAGGAATCGCCACACTGCCTTCCACAATGGTTGAACTAATTTACACTCCCATCAACAGTGTAAAAGAGTTCACAAAGTAAGTGACACTCACTGGGCATAGAGCTGGAGAAGATAAGGAACTAGTAACTAGTAAGATAAGGATCCAGGTTTTAAACCAAGAAAATATGGCTGGTTCATAGCATCTCAACTATTCTGACAGTGTTCTTCCTGGGTTGATTCACTAATTCATCCCTGTTTCCCCCAAATCATCTATCTCTTTGTCCAAATTAAAATTTTATAAATGTATTCTCAGAGTTGTTTTATTATTCCTCATTTTAAAAATTATCTATATTTTACATTTCTTTTTGTTCTTTGTTTTTTTAGCATCTTTTCTTTTATTTTGTGGATAGAGTTGGATATATTGTAGATTTTGAAGATTTGTTTTTGCTGTCTACATTGTCTTTGCCTATTTTTATTTTGTTTTTTAGTAATCTTTGGAATTTCTCATGTGGATTATTTTCCTAAAAGTCAAGTGAACCTTGGCTGTCTCTTTATTTGAAGAGGATAACATCGAAAGTTTGATTGGAGGCTCCAGGATGAGTACCAGACTTTACATCAGATTTTGAGGTGGTGAGCCAGTTTCTTCCTTGTGAGACATGTAAATGACAATATCTTTTTATTCTGGGTACATTTAATTTTTGTAGAGATTAATAGTTCAATCTCCTTTTTGATGCTAGTGGTGAGGATAGGTTTAGCTACTGGCATTCCTAAAATAGAATAAGATGCCATGGTCTTACAGTTCAGTGTGCAAATTTTCAGTTTTTGCAAGTTTTCAGCCCAGTGTTAGCCCCCAATCACTGTGAATGTCCCCAAGTACAGAGCTTCTTTGGTTTTACTTATCTGGTTTTATAGTGAGACAAAGGCATTCTGGGAAGTATAGCCAATTGAAATTGAGTCTTTAACAAATAATTATTGACCACTTACTCTGTCATATACTTTTCTAGATGCTGGAAATACAGCAAGGAAAAAAATAAGCACACCATTACCTGAAGTTCTCTATTGTGTGTATAGTTCACTTTTTTAAACAGCTTGATTGACATTCTGTTAACCATGCTGGTAATTGTGTGTGGTGTGAGGTATTGATCTAACATCTTTTATAAGAACTAAATATTTAAATTCTATGTATTAAAGGTATTTGTTTTGTTTTGCTCTTTTTGATTTTGAGGCATGTATTTAATTTCAGAATACGATTTCTTTTGCTTTAATCACTAGAGACATATCCATTTTACTCATTTTAGCATCATCTCTTTCTTAAGTTAATTCTATTTCTTTGAAGTTTTTCAATTTGTTGATATTGATTTGTCTCTTTTATTGATTTGGCAACATTTTCTAAAAACACAGGGGATTGCTTTTATCTGTACATCTTATGGAGAAGAATGTAAATTACTTTTTGAAAGATGGAGTATATTTCTTAAGCAGTAATAAATCATGCTCTTCATCTGACATCATTTTTTATTACAGTAAACTTTTCAGGTGATATTTGAGAGAGAGTCTGGATGTGAGGTTGCATATAGTGGATGAATTATCACAAATATTGCTTTGATTCTCAGGCCCTAGCAACCATACTCACTCTAAGAGTGCCTGTCAGAACTATGACTTTAGAGAGCAGTGTCGAGTGATTTAGCCTTGGTTCCTGCTCTTGTGTTGGCTGCTCTGAGTATAGGGAGCTACATTTAATTAATTTTATTTTGACCACCTCTTGGTTTTTCATCCTTCCTTTCTTCTGTTTCTGGTTCTCTTTGCGGTTCTTTTAAAAGATAAATGTGTTTTGTTGTTTTATTATCCTTAATGTTTCCTTTCTTTCTTTTGTCTTTCTCTGTATTTAAATGCTTTCTGCCTTCTGGTTTCTATTTGCAGTAGTATGTTCTTCTGTTTTTTTAGTAGATTTTGCTTTCAGACTACAGTCATCTGCTTTATGCCATCTAGAATATCCTCACTCTCTTAGTTTGCTGGTGGTTATTGTGTATTTCTCATGACTTTGAATTGAAAATATATTTATTGTATAATTTCCTATGGATTTAAAGAGGGGAATGTATTTTTCTGGAACTCTTCTTTCTTTCTGATATCCTTTCTCCCTCTTTGTTTACCATCAATGACCTACTCCACCTGCCATTTATCTTCTCCCATGACTTAGAAGGTATGTAAGATGTATTGTCTTTTTACCTGTGTTTGTTATATACTTTGAGATATGATATCCAGATTCTTGTGATCAAATCATAAGTATAATTTATTTCTCCTCTTGACATATAGTTTTATTTTTGCTTTTTATTTTTAACCATATTTGCAAGTTTACTTTAAAAAGAAATCTGAGAAATCGTGCTCTGATAATGTGAAAGCTATAATTCATAGCATAAAAGGATAGCTCTCCATCTCTATATCGAGTGATTTGTTTTTCTTAACTGGGTCTATCTTTGCATTTAGTAGAAATACCTTGTGTTAATCCATTCTAAATTTCAATAGATATCCTTTCTTTTTGTATACCTTCAGAGATTTTTAGGGAAAGTTATGAGAGGTTTCATCATAGGTGCATACCAAACAGAACTTCCCTATTCATCACAATACCAAGTGCCTTTGTAATGTAGACTTTTAATGGCTACACACTAGATTAATATTATTCCTTACTGTATACACTTTTATTGTCTCAATACCTCATTTAAAGTCTCCTCTAGTCTAGCCCGAGAGGTAAAGCTGAAAGACTTTATGCTGGTGTTATTTCTTCAATTTTGTTGATCTCATCTGTTGTTTTAAAAATATGTTTAAGGGAAATATTTATTTCCCTGCAAGGCCGAAGTGGCTCTCGCAATGCAGCGAAATAATCTTAAATGCCTCAAATATATGTAGTGGCCAGGTGCTGGCAGAAGCACAATGTTTAAAAACTGATGCATTGTATTCTTATTGACAAAGTTTCAAATTCTATTTATACTGAGTCAGCTTGATGAAAACAACAAAATCTCTAAGGACTAGTTTATTTACCTCTTTCCCAGAACATTATAGCTTCCACTATGTTATGTTAGACAAATAGATTAAATGATCTAAATGATAAAACTCAAGCTTTTTAAAGTGAAAGCACAAGAAGGTAAGTTGTAGATGAAATATAATCAAGTTGAAAATAAGTATACCTATATGAACGTTTATATTAATTAAAGGCTCTAATAAGAATTTGTTTAAAAAGAACAAATGTTAATATAGTAATATTAATATATATTACCTTACTATTATCACTTATGTAAGGCCAGAAACTTAATTTCTTAAAAACATATAGTTTAATATAGGTTTCTTTCTCTAATTCATAGTCTTTCTCTGAGCCTTCCCTGGAAAGTAATCATATCTAATGGTGACCACACCATAACACGGTCAACAGATAACTCATTATTTATAAAAACTTCACTTCTCAAAAAGTATCTGAAATGTTTGATAACTAATTTCTGCCAAATGCTGTACATTTCCCCTCATCAAATAAAACTATTTCCAAAGTACACAGGTAATCTTTTTATAGGATAGCAATTTGAATGGAAATTAGTTTTTTTATACTTTTATTTTTACAACACCGTTTTCTCTAAGAGGCATAGGGCAGATTTTCTCAAGCAAAACCATGCTAGTTAGTTACTGATGCCTGGCTACTACAAAGGCAGAATAGTTCTGGGTGGTATAAAGTGAACCTCTGGATAATTACATTCTTTGAAGCCTCTTTAGTATCCAGTAACATTATTTCTAAATACAAAAATGTAAATTTAATCCACATAAAGACTCTGGTATGCAGAAATATGCAATTGATCAAAGAAAAGTATGAAGTCTGTTAATGCTGTAGAATCAAATACAGAAAAGCTTAAATGGGCTTTACAAATTATAACACTGAAATAAAATGTGATAATAATATCTGTCAACCAAATTCAGTGTTCTCTTTGTGTCACCAAAATCTTATGTGCAAAGTAAAACCTGAACCAAACAGGAATGTCTGGGATACCATAGAATGGTTTGTAAAACATTTATAAATGTTCTAAGGAAATCAGTTTAGTTAGTAGCTGAAATGCAATATTATTTCAAATCCCACAGTAGATGCACTGATCTTTATCTTACAAAACCAAATGTCACCCAGAATCTAACATAGAGAAGAGTGTTTTTCAAATTCAATCATGTTTTAAGATATAGTGTAATGTTTAATAACTCAAGGCAGGACTTGAGTCAGTGTTTATGGACTCAAATTTATATTCTCCACTGATTCTATTTGGGAATATGATGTTCAAAGTGGACATTGCTATAGTAAACGCATTTACAATGAACATATTTTATTATATTTAACTCACAAATTCTTCATCACTAGCCATGCTACTAACTTTTCATGCTGCTTACATATAGAAAAAGGACAAACAGAGTAAAATGACTGATTTTCATAACACTTATATTTCTCCTTGTAAGTTCATAAATGAGTATTTTGACATGTCAGTATCAATGTCTCTAACAGCTTTGCATATATATAGTAGGTGAAATACATATATTTCATATGTGAGTATGTATACATATACATACACACACATAAATACATAACTGTGTATATATATGTGTGTGTATATATGAAATATATATATTTCACATACATATATGAGAAAATGTATACACACATGTATACATGCACACACATATGTACATAAATATATGTACTACATGTATATATATGTGAAATATGTATTTTGTTGTTACTGTAAAATATGCCATATATACTATATATGCACACACATACATACACACAATGTGTTTCTTTTGTTTATATGTTTTTGCTTTTGCTTATTTCTGTATAGAATGCTATAATTCTATATAATGCATCAAGTAAAAATCCCAATTACCCTATCTTGAGGCACATTGACCTGAGTCATTTTCTGATTTATCAAAGTAAAGAGACTGACCTTAGGCAGTACTGAGTTCACCAAGTGCATCTTGGAAAGATATCTCCTTGTTGCCAGTTATCTTTTTCTGGGTGGCACTACAGATTTTTAATGATGATAAGTATATCTTGAGGTAACACACAAAGTGGGTATGGTTTAAAAGTTTTATATGGATATTCTGTAATAAGTAGTTTGTTATTTTGAGGTAAATGGTAATTTATAGCAACATATTAACCACATAACTGAGACTTTTAAAAAAAATTGAATATCCTTCCTACTTCCTAAAAATCTTGAGATTGAGAGATCCTTAAAATAAAAAAGTGAATAAAGCTTTTGTCCAATGTATATAAAACATGGACATAATTTACCATCCCCCTTACCTGCTTCTATTCTGAACTGACACAAAAATGGACAAACACAATGGTTCCCCAAAAGGGACCGTCAGACAATGAAGAAAGATAATTTCCAAGTGGTGGGAAACACATGAGATGAGCCCAGTTATATAGCTTACTCTCTTGAGCTTCCAGAGTAGGGCACTCGGTGAAGATGTGCAGGCAAAGCCAGTAAACTCTGAGTTGAGCAGATGAAGAGTTTATGAGAGTGTACAGGAGAGCAGAGAACTGTGGTTAGAAAGAATTTCAGAGAAAGTCTCTTCCACCATTCAGCTAATCACTGAGTGAGTGCTTATGAAGAAACTAAGCAAGGCTGGGAGATGAATTTCTCAAAAGGATGTGAGCGAACTATGACAGGGCAACACACGGGGTTTAGAAAATTGCCTGCTCCCACCAGCCAGATTGGGCAATCTCATGATTCATGGTACATAGGGTAGGGTACTCATAAGAATTTAGTCTCAATATTTGTAATTTCCTCTAGACTGTGCACGACTACTTATGACTAATAAACCATAAAAACCCAAATGTTTAAAGTCTTTCCAAAAAGCAACTTTTTCCTAGAAAAAAAAAACAGAAATATAAACATATTCAAAATATAACAAGGTAAGAGTAACAATTTCTGACATCAAATCAAAAATCACCAAACATGAAAAGAAGCCAGGAAATGCAAACCAAAATGAGAAGAAAAACTGACCCACAACTGTTAGAAGTGTTAGAATTAGCAAACGATGGCATTAAAACATCATAACTGCATTTTGCTTTTCATTCCAAAATTTAAGGAAAGATATGAAGGTTACATATTTTAAAATCCCAACTCAAACTTCTAGAAATTAAAACTACAACATATGGGGTGGAAAATAACTGCAGTAATAACGGAATTGATATGGCAGAGGAAAAGGGAATTGAAATTTAAAGCATAGCGACAGAAATGATCCAAAATTAAACCATGAGCAAAAACAATTAGAATTAACAAACACAAATGAGCACGATCAATGAACTAATGGGCAACTTTTAGAAGCTTAAATATATGTATTCTTGGAGTCCTCCAAGGGGTGGAAGCAAAGAAGAGATAGAAAGGAGGATTAGGAAACAAAATATTTGAAGAAGTAATATCAACATTTTTCTAAATTTGATCATAGCTATAAACCTGTAGATCTAAAAATCTCAATGAACCCCAAGCACTAGAGATGGGAAGAAAACTGCACAAAGGTAAATTATAATAAAATTGCTCACCCCCAGCAATAAAGACAGACTCTTGAAAGTAGTTATAGATATATTATGTGCAGATGAATAAACATAAGGATGACAGATTTCTTGTTCAAAGCACTGAAAACATATATGTATACATATTCTTATACATAAATGTTCCTAGAAGCTTTATTTGTAATATTCCCAAACTGGAAACAAGCCAAATGTTCATCAGAAGGTGAATATATAACAAACTGTGGTATATTCCTAGTATATCCATGCAATAGAATCCTGCTTGGCAATGAAAAGGAATGAACTATTGATACATCTTATAGCAAGGATGAATTGTAAAATAATTATGCTGAGTGAAGAGGCCTGACGAAAAACAGACAGAGATGACCCTTGAATAACACAGGGGTTAAGGGCACCAAACCGCTGTGCAGTAAAAATTTCTATGTATAATTTTTGATTTCCCCAAAACTTAACTACTAATAGCCTACTGTTTACTGGAAGCTTTACTAATAACATAAACAATCAACTAACACTTATTTCGCCTGTTATATGTAAATATCATTACAAAAAATGACATTTTCATTGTCTTCATGTTGGGTAGGCCAAGGAGGAAGAGAAAGAGGTGAAGTTTGTTTTGCTGTCCCAGGAGTGGCAGACGCAGAAAAGGCAGAGGACGTGGAAGGGGAGGCAGGAGAGGCAGATAGGAATATTCAGTGTAAGTTTTGCTTAAAAAAAAAAAAATTTACAAGTGGGCCTGTGCAGTTCAAGCTCAGATTAAAGGGTCAGCTGTATACACTTTGTGTTTTTATTTACATAATTTCTAGAAAATAAAAACTTACGAATAGTGACAGAATGTTTATTAGTGGTTGTCTGGGCATAGAGTAAATGGTGACTGGAGGGACATCTTAAAATTTCCAAAGGAAACTTTTTAAGGTGATGAATGTTTCATTATCTACAGGGTACTAATGGTTTCACAGGCATATACATTTGTAAAAATGTATCAGACTGCATAGTTAAATGTGTGTTGTTCAACACATGTCAATTATAATACAATAAAGCTATAGGGTTAGTGATTAAACTTAATGGTAGGAACAAAGTTACCTTAATACACTTTGCATATATATATATATATACACATACATACATATACCCATCACCAAAAAATCAATATAATTTAATCCAATTATTAGTAAATCTAATTATTGTATTAAGAAAACTGTAGGTGAAAAAAATTAAACATATAAAAATCTAGATGTATAGAATAATGTAATTTTATAGCTGGAAGCAATCTTAGAAACGACCTAATTTGAAATCCTCAATTCTTGAATCATAATCTTAGAATTTATAAAAGCTAGAAGAAGTTGTGTGGAATAGCCTTCCCATATTTATTATGTTGCAAATAAGTCCATAGAAGCATACTGACTTGTGAGAAAATATCTCCTTAGTCTAGAGCTGTTTTCATTTTTATCATATTATCTCTATTAAGTTATATATCCTGTATTGTATATTTTTCAATTAAGTTTTTCTTAGAATATGAAGTATACATTGCCATTGACTTCAGCTCAATTAATAGTCATTGTTAAGTTGCTATCATTTGTCAACTGATGAAAAATATAAATGCTTCATTTAGGAGCACATCATAATTTCAGCAAATTTATGAAATTTTATACCTATTTTCATACAGTTTTTGAGTTTTAAATTCCTAATAGAAAGTCTTGTTGGAGTTCTTCTGTCTTAGATGGTTTGAACAGCCACAATTCTTTTTTTAGCTGTTATTATCTGGTCCTAATGCTTGATCTCTTGACTGTTAAAAATCTGAATTCTATGTTTCTGTTTGTACTTTAATTTATACCTGTGAGGCTGATTTTGATAAAGTCTTAATCATTCCTATCTGTTGCTCAAAACCTGGCCAAGATCCACTGTTTCTTTTTTTAAATGTCATGTTTTCACATAATAATAAAGAACTTCCATATCCAAACTCAAATTACCTTTATGGCCTTCTTTATTCCTATGCTTCTGCATGTATTAATTTGCACTGCTTGTATTTTCTTAAAAGAAAACCACAGATATTTATTTCATGTGCCTAAAATATTCCTTATTTTGATAGATAGTTGTTGAGATCATACTAGTCTTGACATTCCGGATTAAATACCACCATCCACCGTCTCTAACAAGCATCGCCTGTTCATACAAACCACAAGTAATATCTCCATTCCTTGTATTTAATTATGCTTCCTTGCCTTAAAATATGCATTTAATTTTGACTAAAATATCTACATCTGCCAACATATAAATAGGAATAAAAAATTAAATACAACTTCCTGTATGTTCAGATAGGGATAGCGAATGATGAATGTGATGATAACACAGGAAGTAAACCTAAAAGGATATAGCCTTCATTAATCTTGTAGTACTGATGCATAAATTGTTCACTGCCCTCCAAAAAGCAGAATATTTTATGTAATTCCTCTTATTTCTCTCCTTTCTGCTACAGAATACACAATAGAGAAAAATTCATATCTGGTGCTAACAGATAGCAACAGTAGTCCGAATTGGTGTAAAAAGTGTATGATAACTAACAGAAAAACAACTATATATGTTTCTTTGATGGAGACTCAGTGATAAAGCCAAAGCCTTGGGCAATTGTAGACAGATGTTGAAAATTTTCAATTTTTACTGTCATTGTACAAATATGAAACATACAAAGCTATCAGAAGTAGTCCACCAAAAAGGATTCACATATGAAAAGAATGAAAACATATATGGTATTCATATCTGAAGAAGGGTGGGATAAGGGAGAGGGGGAATAATAACTATTGGGTACTAGGCTTAGTATCTGAGCGATGAAATAATCTGTATGACAAACCCCTATGACCCAAGTTCACCTAAATAACTAACCTGCACATGCACCCTGAACATAAAATAATAAGTCATTTGCTAACAGAAGAGATTATGGAGTACCAGGCTGCATTTTAGTTTTTCATGAAATAGCTACACTCACATTATTGGTTATTTGTGCTTTGGTGACACTTTTTTTTCCACTCTGAGTCATGCAATGTCAAAGGCAAAATGAGCAGTAGTGGCCAGTGGTGTAGCTTTGACTGTAGGTCTCCTCTGCCTTTCATCTACCTACCTCTAATCTAAAGAAAGATATTGTCCACATGATCTTAGTATTCTCCCATCATTCCACACTGGAATTTTAAGATAAATACCAGAATGATAAAACATTTATTTGCTAATAAAACATATTTATTTTGTCGTCTATGACTTCTGTACTCTTTGTGCCTCACACTGAAGGTGGTTGGTTGAAGATACAGTGGAGAATAATAACATCTTAAACTTTAATTCCTCATTTTGATAATCACAGCACCTTAAATTTGCCTATTTCTGTAAGAATGGGAGTCATTTTGATGTAAATAATCTCGTTTGATCATTATTCAGTATTTTGATGTAACTAATGAATTATTATTGTCCTCACTTTGCGAATGTTCTGAGCCAGGCCTTGTGATTAGTGTTGAGGCTACGTTATTGAATAAAATTGGCATATTTTTTTCCTCATGAAAATTAAAGTTCTACAAGCAAAGTAACAAATTACAAAGATACTTTAGATAAAGCTTTCTCCAGGTGAAGGGATCAGTTAGAAGTCTTACAAACTATGCTAAGTCTTGTGAAGAAAGAAATAGGGTTTTGGAAAGAGAATAATAAGAGGAAACTCTTTTGTTTGGGGAGTGGTGGAAACCCTCCCACAGGTGGTGACGAGGCTAAGATATGAAGAACAACAAGAGCCCAGCCACATCAAGAGTTAAAGGGAAAAGGTCTCCTGATCCTGGGAGTCACTGTAGGAATGGCCCAAACTTATGCATTTAGTTAGGGAGCAGAGCTAAAATTTACCAGAAATTTCTGAAAATGATAACTCACATTTGTCTAGCTCTTTTCAAAGTGCTTTCATGTGTATAATCTCAAATTAATAATTATGCTATGAGGTGGAAAACTTGGAGAATGATTGATAGGTAGAACATTTTCCATCCTCCTTTTGACTTAGATTCTATTATTAATTGTGAAGGAAAAAAATCTAAGATTAGATAAAAGACATTCTGAGTGGCATATGAATTGTTTGTAGGCAAAATATTCAATAAGATATTTCCCATTTGTCAATGTTGAGAGTCAAAGCATCCTCCAAATATTCAGAACATGTGATTAGATGCTAATCATTTGCCTTCATTGAGCCCACACTCTGTTTAGAGCTTTAGGTGAAGTATTTTAAGGAGAAAAAAATGTCTTCAAAGAAATATAAGTTAAATTTTAAAATATTCTAAAAATCTTTAAATGAACACTTAGGATACATACAGACATATGTATAAATATTTCTATACGATGTATGTGTGCGTGCATATATACATGTGTATATATACATTTTTAAATTGCTCTAAGCAATACATACTGCCTATATGGAAATATGTAGAAATGCATATGCGATGCTTACAGTTATTTTAAAATGTATATATAACTGAATGATGATAAATGTTTTAAGTCACATAGCCTGTACCACATTTTTCTCTATTAAAAATGACAATCATATTAACTTGCCTATAATTACTATATGTAAGTAAAGATTATGACTGAAAAAATTAAAAGACAATACATACATGACTATAAATATGTTTTAAGTCACATAGCCTGTACCACATTTTTCTCTATTAAAAATGACAATCATTCACTTGCCCACAATTAATATATCTTAGTAAGACTATGACTGAAAAAACATTAAAAGACAATACATACATTATTATTATTATTATTGAGACAGAGTCTTGCTCTGTTGCCAGGCTGGAGTAAGGTCCTGTGATCTCGGCTCACTGCAACCTCCGCCTCCCGGGTTCAAGCGATTCTCCTGCCTCAGCCTTGCAAGTAGCTGGAATTACAGGCATGCGCTGTGACACCCAGCTAATTTTTGTATTTTTAGTAGAGATGGGTTTCACCATGTTGGCCAGGATGGTCTCAATCTCTTAATCTCATGAACGGCCTTCCTCAGCCTCCCAAAGTGCTGGGATTACAGGCATGAGCCACCACACCTGGCCACAATACATACATTATTAAATTTCAAAAACATCAGGCTTTGTACATCTGAAATAATTTATTCATGTAGATAATTTATTCAAGTAATCACTCATGTAGAATTTCAAAATATTAGTTTTGTAAACATTCTTTGTTTTCTATGTTCAAATGCAGAAGTATACATTAAACTGTTCCTTTTATTATCTGTATTTCTCATAAGTCATTTAAAATAATCTCCTTTTCAATATATAGGAGATGTTACAGTCTTTATTCAGCAACTAGAGTGGTCCTTTTAAAACATAATGAACACATGAATAAAATGGGTTTAAAGAATGCCTATACATAGGTGTGTAGAAATGCTAAGTATAATAGTTGATTTCAATTATCACTATACTTTATAGTTCCAAAACTCAAAACAATGCACTGGCAGACCCTCTCACCCAGTCAAAGCCTCAGTGCTCCAGAGGCCCACAGCATCACATAATTTGCTCCTGTGGCAAATCTTTATTTTCTAACACTTCCTGCTTGTATACTCTGCAACAGCCACAGTGGCATTCTGACATTCTCGGAACATACCAAAAATGCTCCTGTCTCAGGGTGCCTTGTCCCTTCTGCCTGGAGGATTTTTTCCTCCAATATACATTTGAGTAGCTTCCTCATTTTCTTCAGAACTCCAGTCAAATGTCACCTTATCAGAGATGTCCTTCTGCACTACTATTTATAAATTGGGCAGACATTCTCCTAGCGTTCCCTAGTTCTCTTATTCTGTTTTATTATTCTTCACGGTGCTTATAACCATTCAACAAATAATTTTATTATTATTATTATTTTACTTCTTCTGTTGTAATATAAATTCATGAAGGGTGGGACTGTGTCCTTTTGTTTTGTGTTAAACCTTTAGGCTGGGAGAAAGTGGACACTCAATAAATGTTTGTTGCATGGTGGAAAGAGAGTGTTGTACAGAGAAGTATTGATAAGTTTTTAACCATCACACTTAACTCTTCAAAGTAATGGGTTGCCTACGTAGAAGTAAGACTATATAGCATTTTTTCTGATATTTTCCTCTTTGAGAAACATGATGCAATCATTTGACCAAGACGGAGATCTTTATTTAGGTAACATTCATCTCCTATAAAAAGGAGAACAAACACTAATGAAGGTAATGAGGAAAGCAGCCTATTTTAGAGATGTACGTACATTTATTTACTTTTTAACTCTTTAGTAGGGAAAACAATCATAGACTATTTGATAAGCAAGGGACCTTAGATGTTACTTGAAGCACCTTCATTAGCAGAAGGAAAAAAGGACACTCTGGAGAGGCAAGAAAGACGCAAAGTCGATGAGTGGAGAAGCCCATGTTACCTTCCAGTCGGTTCCTAGTGATCAAACCTAGCCATACCACTGTGCCCTCAATCTCATTACAGTGCCGAATAAAGTTAAAAATCAATCAAAATAAATTTTACAAGTGATAGATAAGTAAGGACAAGGGCAAAGCAGTTTGTAGTTAGCAACCAAAAGATAAACAATAAATCACAATAATCAGAATAATTGGAGCCACAAGAAGAAATGCTGACAAATTCACATATTCAGAAGAGCAAAAATTATTCTTATTAGGGTAAATATTTGTTGGTCATAATCTTTGACATCGAGAGGTATCATTTTTTGTTTTCAAATGGCCCCAAAACTTTCTTCATATATGGAAAGAACAGTTTACTAAAAAGCTTAGTGGCGAATTTCATATGGATTTTGGACTTTTATGCCTTGCAAGGCACCGACACCATCTTGGCTATCACAGTCCTGTTTTTATAGTTGATAAAAAATTTGTCAATAACTGACATAAAAATTTTTGCTAGAATTCACACTTATGAAAATGCTTCAAATTTAACTAGAGATGAAACAAAAATTACAGATATAAAATACATCAATAAGATCAACAGAAAAAAACATAATGTATGCAAATTTTTATTTCAATGTATATTAGAAGGTGATGTACTATCGAGAATGGCTGTTAAGTCCACTTTAACAATGGGGCAGATCATTGTCTTCTTGGAAGATTTATGTTGACTATACTGAATTTTAACAGAAAGTTTGAGGAAAGATGATCATTTAGGGCTAATCATTTCTTATTTATAAATATGAAGCAAAGAATCAAATCCCTATTTCTGCATGTGTCAGATGCTTGATCTCAGACAAATTAGTTAACCTTTTTGCAAATGTTTTCTCATATATAAAATGCAGGTAATGATAACATCTACCTGATAGGATTGCCATGAGGATTAACTGGCGTATTATATACAAAGCACTTAGAACAATGCCTGGCACAAGGTGGGTACAATTAAAGAGCTTACTACTACTATTATTGCTACTACTTATCTATTACTCTTACTGTTGTGTAGTTGCTGTTTTAGGGATTCACAGAAATTCAAAATATAAAACTTGTACCTACTTTGGTTTTTCTTATTCCACTTTGGTTTTTTTCTAAACCTAGATTCTCTTAGATCAAAAAAGTGAGCCAGAAGAGACAGAGAGAGAGAGAGAGAGAGTGAGGGAGAGAGAGAGAGAGACAGACAGAGAGAGACAGAGAGAGAGAGTGAGAGGAGATAATTGTGCTGGACATAGGACCTGGCAAAGATGTTATAACAAATACTTCAAAAGCAATTGCAATTACAAATAAATAAATAAAAATTGACAAATGGGACCTAATTAAACCAAAGAACTTACATATAGCAAAGCAAACTATCAACAAAGTACACAGACAACCTACAGAATGGGAGAAAATGTATGCAAACTATGCATCAACAAAAGTCTAATGTCCACAATCTGTAAAGAGCTTAAACAAATTAACCACTAAAAACTAATCAAGCCCATTAAAAGGGCAAAGAACATGAACAGACACTTTTCAAAAGATCTACACGTGACCAACCAGCATATGGAAAAATGCTCAATTCCACTGATTGTTAGAGAAATGCAAATCAAAACCACAATGAGATACTATCTCACAATAGTGAGAATAACTACTATTAAAAAGTCAAAAAATAACAGATGCTGGTGAGATTGCAAAGGAAAGGGAATGCTTATACACTGCTGGTGGGAATGTAAATTAGCTCAGTCATTGTGGAAAGCAGTGTGGCAATTCCTCAAATAACTTAAAACAGAGTTACCATTCACCTTAGCAATCCCACTATTGGATATATTCCCAAAGGAATATAAATCATTCTACCATAAAGACACATGCATGTGTATGTTCATCACAGCACTATTCACAATAGCAAAAACATAGAATCAACCTAAATGCCTATCAACAATAGATTGGGTAAAGAAAATATGATATATATATATATATATATAATGGAATACTCATGACAAAGAATGAGATCATGTCACTTGCAGCAACATGGATGAAACTGGAGGTTATTATACAAAATGAACTAACAACAGACAACAGGGCCTACCTGAGGTTAGAGGGTAGTAGGAGGGTGAGGATTGAAGAACTACCTATCGGGTACTGCGTTTATTACTGGGTGATGAAATAATCTGTATACCAAACCTTATGACATGCACTTTACTTATATAACAAACCTACACATGTACCCTTGAACCTAAAATAAAAGTTAAAAAAGAAGAAAGAGTATAAAAAGAAGAGGAAAAGAAGACTACTCACACACACACACACACACACACACACACACAGAGAGAGAGAGAGAGAGAGAGAGAGAGAGAGAGAGCGAGAGAGAGAAACTTGAAGAAGAGAAACTTGAAGAATCCAGTTAAGAATTTGGAGGAAAGGAAATGCAATTACGGCATAATGGAGGCAGAATGATTAAAAACCCAGGAGAAGGAGTACTTGGTGGTAGCCTTTTCTGACTAAAGTAAGAGAAAGATTTCACTCTTTGGCGTTTCAGTTGATGGAAACTCAAAAGCAGATTCTCTATTTGTGCATGCATATGATCCATATGGGCTCAAACTGGTTTATGTCAGTAACTGCCTGAAAAGTCCTCCATGATTCCATTCCTGGAAAAAGTGATGCTAAGCTCTCCCTTCCAAGAACTGCAACTGAGGCAGTTTTCCTCCTCTGAGTTCTTGTATGAGTGTCACTCTAGACCATGAGTGATGTATAAGCAGTACCAAAGAATGTTAACTGTGTGGTTAGGATAGTCACCGCATGGTTACGTATTCCAAACTGTCTTGCCAAATGAGTGTTGTTTATTTGGAAGTTGCATCAGATTTTTAAAATCATGTAATACATCTATGGAAGAGTGCATCATAGAATGAATTAATGCTTTAAACCCAGAGCCATAATTCTAGGAGCTACCTGCAAAATGAATCAAGATACTGATTGAAGAAATGTTTGAGGCACCATATAACTTTATAATAAATGCTGAAATATAAATGTATAGCATTGGTAAATAAAGAGAAACATTCAAGCACCTTAGAAAGACAAAAAAAGCAGGAGATCTAGTAGTTTATTTGTAGGCACATTGATTCATGCAGGTATACTACCCAAAATGATTACATATGAATAGAAAAAAAGCAAAGCATTACTAGAAGCTGTTATTTTGAAATAGACATACATTTTTAAAGACTGACATCTACTGAAAATTAGAACTATTGACATGAATTAAATTCTACTTCAACAAAACTTTGGGGGCTACTATGCTGAAGACCTAATGAAATAAATACCATGTTAAATTTCGAGCAAGTTTTATTTTTCTAACATTTTTTATTTATTTTATTTTTTTACAGCTAAGAGTAGGCAGGAAAATTGTAGTTCACTCTTAATTATAGAGTTGCAAAAGCAATGCTGTAATTAGAGCTGTGAAAATTGTCTGGCGATGAATTTTCTTTGTAGTTAGAAGGAGTGAAAAGTCCTATTGATAGTATTTGATATGAGTTTCATCAAAGTACACCAAAGGGATACACTAACTTCTTAATATTTCTCTAACGCTTTGAATGTGACAACTGCTAATTGCTATTATTGTAGTGTTTGATAGTCATTTTTGAATATTCAGGCTTGCATTTATAAAAGCTTTGCCACTTTTATAACAGAAAATTTACATTTACAAGATTAGAGACATGGGCAGGATATAAATACCAACTGAACACTAGAGTCAAAGCTTTTGTTCTCCATTTTCATATTACATCAAAAGGATTGTCTGCATATAAATAGCAGACATTCAGTGATTTGTAAATAGATATCACCCATCAAATCTCCCAATTTCAACAAAGTTTATCTAAACTCTGCAAAACAGTTGGCTACTTTGTGCCTAAAAGTGTTAGGAACTTTGCTGTTAACCCGTTCCAATGTTAATTATTTTTACTGAGCAGAACAGTTATTTATTTTTATTAAGCAGAACTCTAAGAAGATGTATTCAATGTCGATTTTGAAATTAAATTTCTTACCTTGATCCTCCTAGTTTAATTAATTTAAACCTAAATATAAAGAAACGAAGTTTTTGCAACATTTCTTGTAAAAACCAGCACAGCTCATAAAAATATTAAATAGTAAGAAATTGAGTAGATTCTTAGAATGTTAGTAACATTTTTTTAATTGTTGTTGTTACTTTAATACATAATATGAAATAAATTAAATATTTTAAATCAAAATTTAGAAAAAAATATGCTATATACACAGAATGGAATCTAGATACATTTTTGGAATTTAAGAGGCCATTTTGTTCAATTCCCAATTCAAGCTTGAAATTTGTTCCAGGCTCAATGTGCTACAGTTTTGAGGAATAATGTCCTTCTATGCAGAAGAAATATGAGAAACTATTGACCAGAACTTATGATGAAATTAGGAAGGTGTTAATTCTGCTCTGGTCACACATTAAGGTTCCAGAAAGTGGACTTGCTTTTGTTCCTTTTTATTCAGTGTTTTTTAAGAAACAACAAAGAAATGATTAAGACATATTTGCTTTATGTTACATAAAAATTAACTCATGCTCTTTGGGAAAGGATTCATACTAACAAACTGTCTGATTGGTCTGACTATCCTACTCAAAGAAATATATGTATTTTTAAATAAAACATCATTGTTTTTATACACAAAAGGCCAAATCAGAGAAAACATTCAAAGTTGTCCCTTCAAATATATCTATTATAAAATGGTTATTAAAAAGAGGGATAATAGTAACACCACATTTTAACTATTTTACTAAACTGTATATTGAAGATATATTCTATAATGTTATTTATTTCATATATATATGTATATATATATATATATATATATACATATATATATGAGCAAGAGAAATTTGTGGCTGAGGTAACAGGTCTCATTTGACTGTCTCTTAGGAGCATTTGTTGTTCAAAGTTTTTTTAGTCTCATTTTCTGCTGCTTAGGTCTTTTCAGTCTCATTTTCTGCTATTTGGGTCCATAGGAACAATTGGTTTTCCAGCCTTTGAAAGAGTTTGAGCTCTGGATTCTCTATTGTCCATTCTCAGTCTGTTGCAGATTAGCTAGCTTATACTGCAGCGTATTGCTTTCTGAAACCATCTTGTTAAAATCAGCAAGGAGAAGCCAACACTCTGACATATTGACTCCTTTCCAACCACTTCTCCTAGAGCTACACACTCAACAGGGACTTTGTAAGCCTGCCAAATTATCATAAGCTGCTGCTTTCCCAAATGTTTACTGTGATGTAAAAAGGATTTCCAGCTTTCCTGTTGGCTAAAACTGTTTCCTTGTTGCCCAGTTACTGATAGCTGAGCCAAAGTCATGACTTTTATTTATTCATGTTTACCCCTACAACTTTAGCATGGCCTTTACACTTAAATTTCCAAAGAGCAAGTGTTTTTCTTTTTAATTTTTTTTGTTAGTATTTGCCAATAAAACTTAAGTATATATTCTAATCTTTTCATGTAATTGTCTGAGTTATGATATACAGTACCTTTTCAGAGATTTTTAAAAATCTCTCAAGTCTTAATGCTAAATATTCTACCTATTATAGTTTATAAATATGCAAGATGTGTAAACACAAGTCATTCTATTTTTAGACAGTGGTGATTACAGAGCATTTTGACATTTGTTCTTAAAAACGTTTAACTGTACAAAAACTTTTTTATCTCATATTTAATGAAGTAAAACTAGCTACACATATTCGTTTATGTAAAATAAGTTTGTGACTTTTCAGATTTACTCACTTGGGAGACAAAATGCATTCATGGTACATTAGCAAGAAAATCCATGTGACATTTTAAGAGAAAATCAAGTGAAATCAATGAAGACAATTTTGTAAAACTCATCTCATATAGAAACATATCAGGCCTTTAAAAGTAAATGCCAAGATTAGTTGACAGAACAAAATACTTCACAAAGGTGATTTTTTTCTCTTCTGTTATTAAATTAAGCTACTTATAATTACTGAGTAAACTATGTTTGTAAATAAAGCAATTTTATAATTGAGAAATCCAGATTATTACTATGTAGTATGACTTCAGAAATGTTTCAAAATAAAATTCAAATGCTTTTTTCATGAAAAGAAATTGAATTAAAATTGTAAGAAAGTTTTAATAAACCTTTGATTGAGTTACTATGATTCAATGAATGTGGGGGCTATTTGATATTAACGACATGCTGGTTGCACGGGTCAGAAGCAAAACTGATGCTAAGAAAGAAGAAAAGAGAAATAAGCTTAAAGGGGAGTAAAAACAAAAAAGAGAAGATAACTAAAAGATATTTAATGTTACCCACAAAAAGTTCAAATCTTCTCAGCAATATTTTCATTTAAAGATACTTTTCCAAACGGCTTGCTCCCCCTTTCTGGGTCCTGTTGGTCAATGGGAAGCACCTTCCCTTTCAGTAGACAGAGCATTGCCTTTCAGCTATGTACCCATTTCCAAATCTCTGCTCTCAAGAAAGCATTTCATAAAAGTCAAGTATACTTTATATGGACAAGTGCAAATGTGAACATTCCAAGAGGATCTGAATTTCGTCTTCTGCCATTCATTTTGTAATAAAATCTTTCTTTTACTTAAATGCCTTAAGTACAATAAATTTAGCAAAAAAGATTTAAAGAAGCAGAAGAGATTTTCTTGACAACAGATTATGCCATTAATGGGGTGGTGGCTCATACCTGTAATCTCAGCTACTTGGGAGGCTGAGACAGGAGGATTGCTGAGGCCAGGAGTTCAAGACTAGCCTGGGCAACATAGGGATACCCTGTCTCTAAAAATAAATAAGTAAATAAAATTAAGACCACTCTGACTACAAAGTATATGAGATATAACAGGCTAAATATCACATGGGAATCCCATTCCTGTTAAGTGTACATAATCTTCAGTTGGAACTAATTTATAACAAGTTATAAAATAAAGACCTTTATGAAATATGCATATACATTAAGAGCAAAAGGGAAAGATATTTCTAAAAATAAAAATCAGTAAAATTTAAAAAAATCCAAAATTATCCAATTTTAAAATAGGAAAGATAAAAGTATAATATCTCAAACCTAATAACCATATGTAAAAACCAAAATATATTTTTAAATTTATTATTTATTTATTTTTTTGGTTATTTAAAAAATACGCAGCATCTAGATATCAAGAAAATGCCACCCTCCTACAAATACAAGGCTAAAAGCAAAGATTATCCAGTTGAGAACAATAGTATTTATTTTATTAAGAATCTTAAATATGAATAGGCTTAAATAAATGAGACTATTCCAAACATCTGTCTTTTCCCCCTGTAATGCTCAAAGAGGAAATCACAGCTAGTGAGCTGTCATACTACATGACTCGGAAGGGCACTCCTAGACTGTGCCTTTGCTGTTAGCTAACTATAAAACTCTGGCCATTAAATTCCCAATCTTCAGTTTGTCTCATAAAGATTAAAATGATTCAATTACTGGGTATTTCTGAGATCAGAATAAACAACACTATCCCTAGCACATATTTAAATATAAACAGAGTTATAAAAATGTGAGACTCATGAGGTGAACAGAAAATAACTTCATTTTCTGTCCATATCAATCCAATCTACCCTGATGGTAAAACATGGGGCAGGCCTGTGCCTTTTTTGGTCATTCTCAGGAAAAAAAAAAAAAATCCCTCCAAAAATTTAAAGAAGCGAGAGTACTCTTATTCCATAACTAAACGTACGTTTCACAGAATAGTTAAAATATTGTTTTATTTGAAGTTAGAATCTCCTTCTTCTATTTCAGACTTGCTTAAGGCAGGAACTTGAAATAGAAACAAGGAAACAAGGGTAGGGGAAGCTGGAGGGGAGAGTACAATAGATTTCTTTTCTCCCTAATCTGACAGCTCCTTTCTCACCTTCCATGACTGTTATTTCTTACTCCTCCATGGCCAGAATGAAGGAAAAGCGCTATAATTAGGAAGTAAAAAAAGGTCATATTTGCTGTGATTAGCTGAGGCATACTCTGGGTTTGGCAGGCATTTATGGGACATGTGATATCAAAGATGCAGTCTTTGAAAGAAACCATTGATAACTCAGACTTCATTAAAATAAAGCACTTATGCTCTGTGAAAGACACTGTCAAGAGAATAAGTGGGTAAGCCATAGACAGGGAGAAAGCATTTGTAAAAGACACATTTGATAAAGACTGTTGTCCAAAATACATAAAGAATTCTTAAAACTCAACACTAAGCAAACAAACAGCCCAATTTTAAATGCCTGAATAGATACTTTATCAAAGATATACAGATAGGAAATGAACATATGTAAAGATGAACTCATCATATGTCATTAGGGAATTGCAAATTGAAACAACAATGAAACACTACTACACATCTATTAGAATGGCGAAAATCCAGAACACTGACAACACTAAATGCTGGAGAGGATGTGTAGCAACAAGAGCTCTCATTCACTACTGTTGGGAATGCAAAATGGTACAGGCACTTTGGAAGACAGTGGGAGTTTCTTACAAAACTAAAAATATGTGAGCCACACAATCCAGTGATTGGGGACTTTTATATTTACCCAAATGAGTTCAAAACTTATGCCCACACAAAGCCCTACACACACATTTATGGCAGCTTTATTCATACTTGCCATATTTGGAAGCAACCAAAATGTCCTTCAGTAGGTAAATGGGTAAATAACTGTCATGCATCTAAACTAAGAATATTATTTAGTGCTAAAAAGAAATGAGCTATCAAGCTATGAAAAGGCATAAAATATTAAAATGCTACAAACTGAATCATTCCAACTATATGGCATTCTTAAAAAGGCAAAACAATGGAGACAGTAAAAAGATCAGTGGTAAGGAGTTAGAGGAAGAAAGGGATGAAAAGGCAGAGCACAGACAATTTTTTGGAGAATGAAACTACTCTGTGTGATACTTTAATAGTATCATGATACATGTAATTATACATTTATTTAAATACAAAGAATACAAACAATGTACAACACCAATAGTTGGAAAGCTGTACCAGATCAATGGCATTCTGAAAACTGGAAAGATAATTTATTCCTATAAAAATCCTTTAATCATATAACTGTCTATATGAGAAAAAATAATTCTTCAAGAAACATAAATTTTCTCTGTTATTTACATCATTATATAGGCTGAAAATTTTACAATGCTATATGACCAAGATAAGATAGAAAAATAATAGGCTAAGAAACTTTAGGAATATAAATTAAAATATCCAATATTAATATTGGAACTCCAAAAAACAGTATAATAAACAAATGATTATTATTTTATCAACAGTGGTATAGTTAATGAATGCAAAGGTATCGAATAGTGAAATATGATTCACTACAATAACAATTTACTGAACATAATCATCTGTGTACGTACCTCTCAGTAGGTACGAAGTATGTATTTAAAACCTTAAAAAAAAAAAAACTCTTAGCAAACTATGGTAAAAAAAAAAAAAACTCTCTACTTGTCTAAGAAATATCTTGCAAATTAAGAGCATTATACTTAATTGTCAAACATTAAAACTATTTTCATTAATTTGAAGAGCGCAGCAAGGACCCGCATTACTGATCAGTTTACTGAAGACCATAACTAGTAAAATAAGACACACACACACACACACACACACACACACACACACACAAAGTATACATTTAGAAAAGGAAGTAAAATTTTCTAACTTTGTGTAGGTAACATGGTCGTCTTGTTAGAAAAATGTTATTATGCAAATAAGAAAGTTTGGGGAATTAAAAATAAAATGTCACCTTCTTCACTACCAAAATTCAAAATAAAAAATTGTAATAGGAAAAAATATTTTTTCCATAAACTCTCAAAATCTGTAAATACATAAAATAAATTTAAAAAGCTATACATAAATATTTAAACTATTTAAAATATTGAAGGACATAAGATACCTCAATGAGAAACACTATTATGGTAAAGGGTCAATTCTTTAAAGTAACCTAAAAATGTAACCCTAAGTAAAACTTCAGAGTTTGTCTTGAGAACTAAAAATGAAAGAATAAAACTACAATTTTGAAAAAAAAGGAATAACAAGGAGTATTTCCCATTTTTATATTAAAACCTGTTATCAAACTATAGTGTCAAAATGCATAGAGAACAATGGACTAGAAGAGAAAATGAGGGGGAGGAAAGGCTTATTCACTGGGAGTTTTCTGTGTTATTAAGACAAAATTTCAAGCCAGTGAAAGAACATGCAATTTGACCAGGGATGTGTGTCTGTGTGACTTGTGTATATCCACTTATTTTCTGTCTATATTTACATATATTTGCATGTATCTCTATTCTATCTATACCTATATTTATGTAATGTTTATTTTTTCAGCCTTACTTATAAAAGTGAAAAGTTTTAGAAAGATTATTTAGTAAAGTAATAGTTACATAAATGATCTTTTTCCAACATAAAAGTACTGTTTAGAAATTTAGAAAATATTATAAATCTTTATGTGCTTATATTGGTGAATGGAAAGAACAAGTGAAAAACATATGTATAATACATCATTTATATCAATACATACAGAATTATGTTTGTATTTATCAATTCAGTCATAAAATGGCATTCAATTTATGTGGGGACAAACAATTATGTACAAAAGCAGAGACATATATTTCTATATGTGTTATGTATATGTGTAATTATGTAGTATGTCTTTCTATATGTATATAGGTTACTTGAGAGAGGTAAAGCTTGGTTTTACATGCATGTGAGAAGACAGGAAAATGAAGTTTCACATTTTTGCTTTATAAACTTCTGTATTGTTAGAATGTTTCACTATTAGCATGCATTCAAAGTATAAAAACTAAATTTTATTTAAAGATCAAATCCCCTTCCTTGCTTTAGTGCCCTTCACCCAGCATAGAGAAAGCAGTGCTAATATTCACAACAATGATGTATTTCTGATAGACATATGTACTAACACAACATAGCCATATTTCATCTGCTACCAGGTGCCCTTGACACACTAAAAACTTTCAGTTTATATACAAGTACTATGTGTCATGCAAATCAAAAGTTTATAGTACAAAAATTTAAGAAAAATTAAAAACAATAGCCTAATTTAAGGAGCCAGCAAGCAATTGTGACTTTTGTTTGCTTGGTTTAAACTTAAAATAAATTGATATCTGACATATTGTGTTATTTTTAGGATTCTCCATGCAAGGAGGATTATATGAGTATTGTGTTTACTCATCACAATTATCAAAGTAGATTCCTGTGAAATTCTTTTTAGAATTAATCAGCTGTCATCTTGTCATAACTTTATGATCAGTATGAACCTTTGGCCTCTGCAACCACTGTATCACTAATGACTGTAACCAGTAGAGTAGAGGCAGGCTTAATTATCTTCATTTTAATTTTACTTCTGAACTTTTATTATTGTCTTTCATTGTGTGAAGCAGGTGGAATGAATAACAGTCCTCATCTGTGACATTAAGTGGTTTGTGAAATTCTAAGGCTGATTTAAAGTGATGCTATTGGCCTACCTTCCATATGCTATTATGTGGTTCACAATAATAACACTGGTTTATCATTTTTCATTCCCATACAAGATTTAATCTTTTGAAGTCATATTGCTACCGTACCATACAGATAATATAATTATTCACATTTCCACTCTTAATTCCAATTTGCAACTTTGAATGGTCTAAGTTGTCTACCTTTCTAATCCGCATGTACACTTCAAATATTAGTAAAGCTATGTTTAAGGTGAATTTAATATTGACAGCAGATTGAAATATTTAGTGGTAACTCATGAAGGACTATTTGAATAAAGCTGGCATGTTTTTGATTCAGAGAAACTAACAATCGGTAAATTAATTTATCAATTTATGATGCCTGACATATTAATCCATGAAGTGAGCACAGGATTCTTATCATGTGACTCTCTTGGGGACTAAAAACAGCACTCATCAATTCATCATTCTGGCCAGAAGAGAAAGTGAAGCAGTAGAGGAAATACAGAAAGTCAGTTACTTGTAGGCCCATTGATAGTATTAAACTATTACTGCTTGGTAGGTAATTAATAAAGAGGAGAACACCTATGTATCTGTGTCCCTGAATAACCATTTTCTGTTCATCTTCATTTCAAATAACAACTATTATGGCTTCCTTCTCCCCTCCTGCACTTCCTTACTGACATGTGTGCACACATATTCCAACAGGTGCACCTGAAGATTGAATTCACGTGGGCTTTTGGTGTACTTGATAATTCCCGCTAACATATTGATTTAAGTGGTGGATAGTACAAGATTCAGCGTTTCTTCTTTTAGCATTTTTAAAATTAACCATATCTTTGATTTTTACAGGTCAGAAAGCATGTAAAAAACCCTTTGAGTATCACAGAGCCATGGAAAACTGATCTCTTGTATTTTTCCACTAGAGTTTTCTTTGATGGTTTTCATGTCTGTGTTCACAAAATGTTTCTGTCCGATTTTCTGCCTTAAATAAGCATTTTCAGATTTATCATGTAACTGTATTGGTACTGTCCTTCACAGAGATTAAAAAAAAATCACAGTGAAAAAAATTGTAACTTTAAAAAGTTGTTATTTTTATTCTTATAGATTTATATAGTTTAAACTTCCTGTCATCCTTTTGCTCTTATAAATTTACCCAAATTTGTCTTATCTTTTATTTGATTTGATTTTCATGCTACTATCCTGATTAGTACACTAAAATTAATTTCCATATTATACAATGATTAACTTGGTCATGTCTTCTATGTATTTAGGAATACATAGCAAATGTAATTTTTAGCAAATGCTACTGTTTTATGTATGAAAGGGATACAACTTCTGCTTTTTCTAATTCAAGGTAAATATGCATTAATTTCAATGAATGTTTCTATTAT
This sequence comes from Plecturocebus donacophilus, assembly GCA_004027715.1. Classification (NCBI taxonomy): domain Eukaryota; kingdom Metazoa; phylum Chordata; class Mammalia; order Primates; family Pitheciidae; genus Plecturocebus; species Plecturocebus donacophilus. The sequence continues at coordinate 13,916 of PVKP010009275.1, read as the reverse complement.
AGCCTGAATGACTTCATGTCTGTCTGTGGGTATGTGTGTGGCTGTATGTTGTTTATAAACTATCATTTCTAAGGACACTTTGAGTAATTCACACATTAAAACACATTGTGAAAAAAGCAAATTGAGGGGTTAACAAAAAATGGAATACATTTATAGCAAACAGAAGGAGTAAATATTTCTGAACACTGGAGATAAATTGATAGCTACAACATGGCACTAAAATGTATCCTTAGTTTTCTTGAAATAAAAGAAAAAACATATTGGATTCTAACCTTTCATTTGAAAGCATATGTGAACCTACACAGAGACAAAATATATCTGGATCAAAGTACAAGGGAAAACAATATCCATTCAATAAACATGCATTGAAAGTCTGTGTTTAAGAGGTATGTGTGACAAAAGCACAAGTCTGCCATCAAAATTAAGACACATCAGAAAAGTCCAACATTTAAAATAAAACCCCCACTTATTTAAAGGTCCAAATTTCCTCTGTAGGAAATGAAGGATTTTAGTAATCTTGATTAGTATAAAGTATACCAATATTAGGATAAAAAATAAAAAGAAAAACAAAACAATTACAAAAATGATTACCAAATTAGAGATAAAAGCTCTTCCAATTCTGAGAACTCATCCCAGGATAATAGGAATTTACCCAACTAATGTAGTAAGAGTACAAGTTTTAAGGGTTTGAAAATTACTAAGAGAACTAAACACAATGGTGCCTCTTAAGCAGACTTTTGGGAATAGCCCCAGTGACATGTTTTAAATTCTTCAAAGAAAATAGATATATGTTTTCAATAAATTTGGTTGTAAAAGAAAATAAATTAGAAAGTAGCCATTCTACTACACTCTGGGACCAAGTAGAAATTACACAAGGTGAGTAAGGGCAGAGTTAGGGGTTAAACTGGCTGCAGAGGTAGGTGCAAGTCATTGAATAGAAGGCCAGAGTGTCTCCATAGCAAAGCCTGCTATGGTGATCAATTTAAAAAAAATTGAGAAAAGAAAACTAAACTAGAAAGAAGATGAGATATTCAACATGGTGGCTAATACCATATCAGAAACAGACAGTGGAAAGGAGGAAACAAGCAAACAAAAAAAGTGAAAAATAAAAATCAGAATGATTAATACATTACTATAAAATGTCTTGATGTCTGACAGTATAATTCCTCTTTGTGTTCTCCATGACGGCCACGAGTATTTTTGGTGCTGTTTCCCAGCAAGTTTTAGAAACTTGTATTATCTCTACAAAAAAACTAATGCTATATTGACTGGATTTGCATTAAATCAATAGATGAATCTATTGATAAATATGTGGAGAAGTGACATCTTTGCACTTTTCACTACAAGGGCATGAATTAGGTCTCTATTAGTTTTCTTCAAAACAATTTTATAATTTTCAGTTGGCTATAGTATACATTTTTCCCATTTACTTAAAATTTATGAATATAAATATACATGGTAGGAATTTAAAAATAGCATTTTCTATTCATTTTCTATATATAGCAGATATGCTATATATAAAGATGATTTCAAAATTGATACTATAGAAAAATAGCATTTTCTTTTCACTTTCTATTTTATTTATATTCATTTTTGTTGGAGAGCTCTTTATTTTATTTCTTTAATTTTAATTGGTCTGTTTTTACTACGATTAACTTTCTCTAGTTTTATTTTTCTGAAAAGTATTTCATCTAGTACTTCAAATTTATTTACATAGTTTTGGTTTTGTTCAAATGTTATTTAAACTGTCTTTTTTGAGGGTTTCTTCTTTTACGCAAGTAACGATTTTCACCAACTAGATTTTTCATGATAGAAAGTGAATATAAAATGTTATTTTTAAATTCATACAAAATATATTAATATATACATACCATACATGTGTATACATATATGCTGTGTATAAAGATGATTTGAAAATTGTTACAAATGTATGGGCACACATACTGATCACACTGATGAATTCAGATAGGATTATCTCACTGATTAAACAAAATTTTTTAGGTTGACCAGCAAATTCCAACACTATGTTATTTATAAGAAATATCCAAACCCAAAAAGCAAAAAGATATATAACAGTTAAAAAGAAGAATGTTCAAGTATATACTACATAAATGCAGAAACAAACAAATAAAAAGGTTTTTTTAAAATGGAGAAATAATTGATGAGGTAGAAATTAAGACTAAAGATTTCAAGATAGAGTAACAATGATGCTTCTTAAATGCCAAGGGCTGTCATTTACAATACAGTTAAATTTTTGTATCTAATAACTCAACAATAATCATGAAGCAAAAACTACAAGAGATGAAACAGTAGCACATTGAAAGTAGCAGACAGCACACTTCTCACAATCCATGCAAGATATAGTTGATGAAAATTCGTAAAATCCATGGGAGAAATAACCCTCAAAAGAGAAAAATTAAATATTATTTGAATAAAACTATGCAAATAAATTTGAACTATTACATGAGATACTTTTTAGAAATAGTAAAACTAGAGAAAGTTGATTATAGTAAAATCAGGCTGATTAAAATTGAAGCTATAAAATAAAGAACTCCCCAACAAAAGTATCACAAGGGCCAGATGCTTCTTCAGAGAAATTTTACATCTTTTAAGGATTAGGTAGTGCCAATACTGCTTAAAGCATTTCAGAACATACAAAAAGAAGGAAAACTTTTGAATTTAAAGGAGTATGATATTAATAGTTCAACATGAAAAAGATATTTAGTCACTTAGTAGCGTAACTATACAGTTAGGATCCAGTACAACTAATTCGATTATATATTTTGAGTGAGAAATATCTGAAGACAAAATAACAAAAATAATAATGATAACTCTCAATGGATAAACAAAACTGGATTTTGCATTTTTAGAATCCAAAATATACAACATCTGCTGAACAAAGAGAAAAAACACAATATTATGGAGAAAAAAATAAATCAAATTTGTTCCTGTGATGAACCAGATATTGTATACAAAGATAAAAATTTAAAGTACTTAATAACATACACTCAGACACTTAATGGAATAAAACAAAACATGTTTTTAATGATTATAATCTCAGTATTGAGACTGAACGCATAAATAAAATTCTCAGTAGAGAAATAAATCCCTAGTAAGGAAAGAGTATAAAAGAACCAAGGGAAAATTTAGAACTGAAAATACAATTGATAAAATAAAAATTTTAAAAATACTAAATGGACTTGATACTCTAAAAAAAAAAAAAAAAGAAAATCCCAAAAGGACAGAGCAGAGAGTAAATTTGAAGATAGAGCAATGTTAAGTATCTAAGGCAAAGAACAAAGAAACAAAGGCTTGAAGCAAAAAAGAAAATGAAATTATTATGGAATTGTTAGATATCAAATGGTTAGTATTTCAAAGACAGAATAAATGGAAAAATAGGGGAGAAAATATATATTTGAAGAAATAATGTCCCCAAATTCCTGAATTTTATAAAAACACAAATTTACAGATGTAACATGCTAAATGAAATCTAAATAAAATAAACACAAAGAAGCTCACACCAAGGTATATCATTGTTAAGCTTTTGAAAACCAAGTACAAACCACAAATTTTTAATGTACTATGAGATAACTGAAATTATGTATAAGAAAGCAAAATTCAGTTAAGGTTGACTTTTCACTAGAAATCATGGAGAGTGTGATAAAGTAGACTTGAGTAGAAGAACATTTGTAAGTGTTGAAAAAAAAAACTACCCCAGACCTACATATCTAGAGAAGGTATCATTCAAGAATAAAGGTGGTTTCTAATTAAGTTAATTGTATTTCAGAACTAAGATAAAGATTATTTATAAATATAAAATTCTCTAGAAATGCATACATTAAAATTCACAATAGTTCAATAAAAAGTTATCAGGTTTGCAAGGGCACAGGAAAGTACAATCTAGACAGAAAAGAAATAAATAGAAAGGTATTAAGAGTGATCCCAATAAGTTAGGAGAGAAAGAACTTAAAATGGAAATTATTACTATATCCCATATGTTAAAATATTAGTAAAGTCATGGACTATATAAGTATAGCCTAATACAAATGTGTAGATGTAAAAACTACAGTGCCTAAGGTGAAAAATACAGTAGATGGGATTAAAAGTTGCTAAAGCTAACTTTAGTGAATTTGAAGACATATTAAAAAAAAAAAGTCAAAATAAAACATATAGAATAAAATGACTGAAAAAAAAAAAACCCACCATCACGCCATAGAATCTGTGGGCCAATTCAAGCAGGCTAACATAGGTGAAATTAGAGTCCCCCCAAAAGAGAAAAAGTGCAAAAAACATATACTTAGATAAATAATGCCCAGACATTTTCAGAATTTCAACTCAATGAAACCCAAGCTCATGACACATGAAGAAAACTAGCTTGAGACACATAATAAAGTGCTTAAAACCATTGATAAAGAGAAAATTTTAATAGTAGCCAGGGGAAAAGCACATTTCACATGGAGAAAGATGATGATAGCAGATTTCTTGCTGGAAAGAAATGCAAGTGAGAAAACAGTGGATGGTGTTTTTACAGAAAGAAAGGTAGTTCATCCTCGAATTCTATACACAGCAAAAGTTGGTAGCTTTCTATGTCATCTGATATATGGGCTGGAGCATTATTCCTAGGTATAGAATGTATTGTCTACAGAACCCAAGGATGCCTTTCAGGTACTTGCTTTGTTCTTTGTATGAGGAGATGGAAGATCTAGAACATTTGTAACTTAATTGGATGTAAATTAAATTATACATGCCTGTGTCCCTTTCACTCCTAAAAATAGCACTAAAGTGGCAGTTCCCTGAATGCTAGATATGTTATCCTGTACCCCCTGGAGCTCTTGTGTTTAGCACAGGGCTTCGGTGTGTACTACCTTTTGCTGTCTAATCAATACATCCTTGACACAATGGATTCATTTGATGTTTAGTGAGATCACCAGTCTGTCCAGATCTCTAGTCTGTATTATGACAAGAGTAAGATAATTATTATAACTCTAAGACAAATGTCTCAATGAATATTTTCATTTGTCCCACTAGAATGGGAGCAATTTCTTCTCTTAATTGGAATGTAAGAGAATACACTATGTAAATCAATGGCATGTACTCTGTACTTGAGTCCTTATTAATCTTCTCTAGCAATAATATCATAGCAGCTGCTTTCAATGGTACTACTTGATGAATTCTGTGTAGTCTACAATCTGAAGAATTCTAAGTTCCTTCAGAGGCCATATTGGTTAGTTAAACAAAGATATGACAAGGACAACTGACCCTACGTTCTTTAGACCCCTAATGGTAACACCAATATTTACCATCCCCCAACCCTAATGTATAATATTGTTTTCTATATACTTTCTAGTCAGGGGAGGGCTGATAACAGTTTCAGAGATTTCCACATATGCCTGGGAACTACTGTGGTGGTTTCTCAAACTGCCTAGAACATGGATTCCAATTATGCACTCAGAAAGTGAAGAAATGATCCCTAGGAGGATCCACAGACTCAGTGGACCCCCTGTAAAACAGAGTTTAGACAGGACCTTTGTCATTAGCTGTTCCCATACACACTTTAACAATGAAGCCATGATGGTGATTTGGGTTTCCAGATAGTAATATCGACTCAGACACGGTGTTTAATTATCTTGGAAATACACTATTCTCCTTTCTCTAACATTCGGTCACCACAGCAAATGACCACAGGTCCTACAGGGAAATGCATGTGGAAATTATTGTGGTAAATACTTGCCATAGTGGTACAGTGTTTTTTCTTTTATGATCATAGCCACCTCTTCAGACAATTTGTCCTAATTCTGAACATTGACTCATGTTTAGGAACTGATCAGCAAAGGAGCAAGACTTTTAAATGGAGCGGACACAATCAGTGGACAGTTTCTCCATTATTTCTTCCATTTGATTTTAGATGCTAAGTAGTAACCCATCGAACTTGCTCCTAGAGACAGCATGCTTTATTCATCATCTGCCATAATTCTCTGAGGATCAAATCTCCTTGGCAGCCCTTCTGATATTTCCAACCATGAAGATAATTGTAGTTTATGTCTTCTGCCAAAGTGGAGCCACTTGCCCTCTATTACTTTGGGGCCCTACCTTGGGTTTTAGCAAAAACAAATCTGTGACTGCCTTTCCTATCATCAATCCTGGCTGACAGAAGAGAGCATGCCCTAAATTCCCAGAGATGGTACCACTTTTGACATCATCACATTCTTGGTTGTATCAATAAATGGAGGGTTATTTGTGTCCCCCCAAGGAACACTGTGCTTTGGTGGACCTTCTGGCTTTGACATGATATACCTATTCCAGCATGTCCATTTTCCTTAGCCTCTATTTCTTCCTCTTCTATCTGACAAGAAAACTAAGGCCTTTCCATTTTGCTGAGAGCTGGCCATCACAATCTCCAAGATTATAGATGCCACCCCAACAGCAAGTTTTTCTAGCCCCCCAAACCCAGGGTGCTTGCTGTGGTGGTAAAACCCATATCTTGTTAGAAACAAACCAATGAACAAAAAACTAAAAGCCTTCTTATTTATCCAGCAATATGTCTAGCTTCCTTAATGAAGTCACCTTCAAAATCAAATTCCAGGAGTGTTCCACTGGCTCATGTTGGTGCCTACTCACTAATTCTTGCAACACTTATGGTGGATAGGATTTTTCTTCTCTAATCAGGCCTGGCACATGACCAGAGATCAATGCCAAACACTACACTACCGATAAAACATTTTAGTAGATTCCTACATTGCAGTCAAACAATTATCCCAGCACAGCCAGTATTACTCTAGCTCCAAGGTAAACATTTTTCTGATTTCCTGCTACTTCTAAATGAGATTTAAATAAAGAACTAGATATGACATATGTGATTTCTTGGACAACCTTGAATTTTACTTGTGCTGACTGAAATATGAACATATAGCACCACCACACTTCAAACTATTTGACCTTGTTTGGATATCTATGTCTGCCACTTACAGGTTTTTGAAGTTTGGCAACACATTAAAAACCTTTAAGCCTTAGTTACTTATTTTATACAATAGTATCTTTTCTGATTTAGAGAATATTAAGGCATATCTTAGGGGAAAGGAATGGAAATAAAGAGAAATTGGTTTATGGGTACAAAAATACAGTTAGAAGGAATAAGTTATGCTATTTGATAGTACGGTAGGAAAATTATAGTTAACAATAGTTTATTACGTATCTCAAAAGAACTAGAAGAGAAAATTATGGTATTCGAATACAAAAAAAATGTTTGAGGTCACAGATGAATATCCCAACCATCTGGACTTGATCATTATACATCATACACAAGTATCAAAATATCTCCTATATTCACAAAAAATATGTACAGCTATGATACATCAATAAAAATATAAAAAATAAAAAATACTAATTTTAAGCTTTTAATCTATATAATGTACCACCAAATAGTATTGCATTGGGTGCCATGTAAAAAGAATCATATTGAAACAGGGACTCTCATACAGAATAGATCCATATTAGATTAAACATTGTTAATATGAAGTGAAATTAAATTTAAGATATAAACAAGCAGTGCCATTTTTTTAGGTGTTTGGGATGTCTAATAATTAGTGGCCATTGATTTACTAGTTAAAATAGATGTTTCTTAAAATCTGTGTTGAAGAATGTAACAAAATTCAGAGTGTTTCCCTAATATCCAATTTTATTCATCATGTCTACTCATTTAGATCACTGTTTAAAAATACAAACAAATTACAGATTAGCCATTAGCACCCATTAAGAGGCCTTATTAATTATGTTAATTGCCTCCTGCCAAAATTGATAATTCTTTGGAAATAAGAAAATTACTAAGCTAATTTTTACTCAGTATAATACTGATTGATTAATGACTCAGAAAAGGCTCTTATTTTGTGTCCTGTTACTTTATATATTAGATTTCTATGATTTATTTTAGCTTTCCAAAGCTTACTTTCACTTTTACCCCACTATCCCACTGCTTTATTCATACTTCCTAAAATAGTCTTTTCTCCACTTTTATAAAAGACATAGCTTAATTTCCATGTTCTTTATTATGGCTTTACTGGCTGTTTTTATGAATAACCATTGTTTTCCCAACTAGACTGTAAGTTTTTAGGAAATACTGAACACATATAAGTTTTATGTATAACCTGTGTACTTAACCTGGTGATATACCCATATGTAGATGATTTTATTTTGAAAAAATGAGGAGGTTATATAATAGCATTGGAAAATGTCTGAGACAAAGAGTGCTATATTGTTCTTGGCCAAGACAATGGCAGCTCAGTATACAAGATATTTTGAAAGGGAGATTAAATGAGGTTAAAAACCATCAAAGCATTATTGTCCTGGTTTTAATTTTTCAAAGTAATACAAAAGAAACAAATCCATTACTGCTAAAAATACTGATAAACATATTCTAAAATGAATGTAGTGATTTTATCCACTTGTACTTTATTAGAAATAAATAGAATAGATGTGTTCTCATGTCTCTCTTTTCATCAATTTCCCCACTGTAATAGAGAATAAAAGCAGCAGGGCTTTTAAGAATTCTTTTCATCTATTTTCTTACATATTTTATGGCTCAGCTCCTAAAAGTACTCAGGAGAGATGTATCAGCAATAATTCATAAATAATAGTGTAATTCATAAATAACTGATGGTTATACCAAAACATACAATATTAACATTATTAACATTATTGGTTCACGAATGAAAGTTCATTTGTTGATTTTTACAAAGTTCATGTTGTTAATCAGGAAGCAAGCACCTGCTATGATTAAAAGTATTATTTACATTAATTACAATGGAGAAATGTAGCAAATATCTCACTAACAAAGTGATTAAGATTAACATCACCAATAATAATTCATGTTATAGCTTGTATCTCCTGATGTGATGAAAACGGACTTCATTTCTATGGTATTCTCCCTCTAAATGTAAAACCCCAGCCCAGTTACAAGAAACCACCACACAAATCAGAGTTGAGAGGTGATTTACAAAGTGCATACCTGATCAACACTCTTCAAAAATGATAAAGTCATGAAAGAAAAGGAATGACTGAGAAGCCATCAGAGGTTAGAGGATACTAGGAGACATTATGACAAAAAATCAATGTGGTATCCTGCATTGGATCTGGGACAGGAAAAAGACACAAGTGTAAACATTAATTAGTGATATCTGCATAAAGTCTGATTGTTTAGTTAATCATAATGCACCAATGTTAAATTATTAGTTTTAATGAATGTAGCATGGTTATGTAAGATGCTGATATTGGAGGAAGCTGGAAAAATGGTACGCAGGAACTCTACTACTTTTGCAACTCTTCTGTAAATTTAAAATAATTTAAATATAAAAACTTTAAAAAATAGGAAAGGCTTTAAATAGGCAAGAAAATTATTATTTATAACCTTTGTCTAGCCAGCAACAAAAATTCCATAGTTTATCATAAATGTAATTTATATTGAACTAGGAAATATTTGCATAAAAAGAAAACTATTTGAAATCTCAAGAACTAGAGAACTAGAGAAAATTCATGCAATTAGAGAAAATTCATGCAACCTAATAAAGACACCCAGATTATTATAGAACTGATTTGTCCAAATTCCTTCCATATTAAGTGTGTTTTGATTTTCTTTTGAATGTCATATATTAACAAAAAGAATAAATAACTGACCCAATGAAAAATTATCCAAGAAATTTAGATAAAATATGAATAATTTAAAAATCAGACGCTGAAGCAGTTTACTACAAAGTATATAATGATTTAGGTCAGGAGTTTGAGATCAGCCTGGCCAACATGGTGAAACCCCATCGCTACTAAAAATACAAACATTAGCCTGGCGTGGTGGCAGGCACCTGTGCCTGTAATCCCAGATACTTGGGAGGCTGAGGCAGGAGAATTGCTTGAGCCTGGGAGGCAGAGGTTGCAGTGAGCTGAGATTGCACCACTGTACTCCAGCCTGAGCAACAGAGAAAGACTCCATCTCAAAAAGAAAAAAAATTATGGAAGAAGTCAAAATCTGAAAGGACTACAATAATTATTCAGGATTATACAGTCAAATTAGCACTTGGAAGATGTAAAAGAATTTGAATATATAATAGAATAAACACATATATGACATTTTGTTCCAGGTCTTATTTTTAAATTTTTATACATATTGTTCAATTTTCACGTCAATTTTATGAAAAGGTAATATTATTATCTCCACTTTACAGATGTGGAAACAGAGACTCAAAGTGAGTAACCACCAAAGAATAGTAAGTGGCAGCCCTGGGATTTGAATACAGGCTGTCTGGTTCCAGGGTGAAGTTCTTAAGAACTACATCAGGTTACCTCAACAAGCTGAATGTCAGCCAAGAGTAATGAGGTAGTATAAGCAAACATCCAGGATAGGAAGCTACCTACCTTATCTGGAAATCAACAAAGAGATCACTCTGTTATTAATGATTTGAGTTGGGACTTGGAGACCTCACTAGAGGTAGGCTAAGCTCAGCATAGTGAAGGCCTTCTCTCTCTCTCTCTTTTTTTTTTAGTTTTTCTTTTTTTTAATTGCATTTTAGGTTTTGGGGTACATGTGAAGAACATGTAAGATTGTTACATAGGTCTATTTTTGACAAAACTAATGAGAGGCTTCTTTAAGGCACAAATAGAATTTCCTGTTGCTTCCATCACTTTCAATTGATTTCCAGGCTAAGATAGAAAATGGAAATTGCATCTGTTTAAGTGATGGATGATCCTCTTTAAGTGATGGACTCAGAGCTCAAAATATCAAAAGAAAAATTCAATTCACAAAGTATGGCTTCACATGACACAGAACAAGCTGTTGGCCCAATTGGCATTTTTTAATATAGCTGCTTTTGTGACTCCATTAATGCTTCTCAGGGGCCATTACCTGAAAATTCTACAGCTATTTGTGTGGGAAGACTGAAGAAATATGCTTTTGTGAAACTAAGCTTTCCCTAAGAAAGAAATGGCTTTATTGTCCTTGCTCTCCAATTACTATAATTTAGGAGGCTTGACCTTGCTTTAGTGCCCTACAGTCAGCATGAGGAAAGACTGCTAATACCCATAATATTGATTTATTTCTGATAAGCATATGTTTTTCTACAACCTGGCCTTATTTTATCTGCTAGCAGGTGCCCTTGACACACTGAAAACTTTCAACTTATGTACAAGTATTAGGTATTACACACTTATGTGCAAAGCCATTAGAGTACTTAAGTGACATTTTTACTACTAAGAAGCAGCTTAGTAACCATAAACACTGATGATTTCCTAAAGAAATAACTATTTGAATTCAATTTTGAGAAGTCGTAATATGTAGCCATAATTTGCCCAGCGACACAATGCACTCAGGGCTACGCATTTGTATTGATGACAATTACTTGAAATGGTAAAAGGACAAATGAAAAATGATCCAAGATTCTAGAGTTTTTCAACTATTTCTGAGTGCTATTTTGGTTAAATTAAAAGGTAAATATTTTTTTCAATAGATTGAATTTAAAAACTGGTGAAAAGAGCTAAAAAACAGTGTTAGGTAAAAATCTTCAGTGAGAATTTCTCTCTCCTTGCTAAGATCAGGAACGCTTTTCACTCTAAACTATAAAAGTATGGTGATTTTAGTGCTTAGCACATCAGTCTTCGAACAGTAACTCAACAAATAATTATTGAACAAATATATTGATACAAAAGATATATAAAAATATATGAGTCCTGAGTTATAAATACTCACATGACTAAGGTGCAATTTCTTACCTAGGGTTCAGGGCTAATAAAATTGACCGTCCTACACTGGGAAGGACCATATTTCTTTAGTAGTATCAAGTTATTGCTGAGCTCAATGTTCATGATTTTTCTCAAGGCCTTTGTGTAACCATTGTGCAAACTAACTTTCTTAAACACTTAATTTCAGGAAAATGCCTTGTATCAAAACTGAGGCACTGCTTTTTCTTAGAGAATAGAAATTGTATAACTTGCTGTGTTTTCTCACTTTTTGCCTTGACTCATAGCAATCATATTAGTTTAAATAGTTTATATATTTTTTCATCTATCTTTATTTTTATTTTTGTTTTGTAATTAAATGGTTACTTACATGTTTCTTTATTGTAAGCTGATTTTAGCCAGTACTCACTGTGCTATATTATTTTGGATCTAAATTATTCTGTCTTACTCAAATTATCCTGTGAGGCCATAGATGGGAACTTGATTTACAGGAGATTCTGTATTATGTAAGCGATTAGTTTCAGTCATTTTAGGAATTATTTTTCCTCCTTTATTTGAATCATACTTAAAATCTACAGAAAAACAAGTTCATAATTATAACAATTCTAGGAAGTATTATGATCGTATTTATAAGTCAGGCTTATTTGTGGTCATAAAATTGTTTCAATTATAACTGAATTAAATTTAATAACTTCTTCGTGAGAACCTGAAGTATGCTAAATACTGTGAGTAAGCCCTTCTGATTCAAAGATGAATATGACGTGGTTGCTACAATAATAAGTAAACAATTACACCTAATCCAATCCTGTAGAACTAGATGCAATCTTTCTGAGTCGCTTTTCATGACTTAACCTTTTGATATGCATGCTGACAATACTTCGCCTTGCACTAGAAAAACTAAGTATACAAAAAAAAGGTTTATGCCATAAAAATATGTCTTTGCATACATTTCTCAGTCTTTCTAAATTTTATATGAAAGTTTCTATGTCTTGGCCTTCAATTCTTTAAGAAATTTCATTTTGAGAGATGAAGTGATTAGTAGGTTTCATTAGTGGGTTTTCCTTATATGTAAATAAATGTTTGAAAGGTCTTAAAATTTGACATTTCATAATAAATAGTATGATAGTAGAATGAATTAATTAAACAGAGACCTGTATGGCATGTTGCTTTGCTTTTCAACATTCTGCATTTAGTGTATGGAATGATATACCATGCAAATGATTCAGCTGGATAATTTCCAGTTTTCCTTCTAGAGTAACTCTGCAGTGTATGATTACAATTTAAATGGGGTTTGCAAAGAATAATGAGAAGAGAATGAGAAATGATAAGAGTATCATTAAATCAATAGAAGATGCCGAAATTTTTTTTACCAACTGATCAATAAGTGCATGAAATTAATACAATCAACAATTATATTTACCTCATTTTTATAAGGAAAAAATTACCAGAAATTCAACAGTTTCTTTCACAAATACCATTATGTTTATGTGCTTACTCTATTGATGATAACAATAAATTATCATTTTGCTTTTCTGGCATGATTCTTCATTTCACACATAACAAGTATGTAATATTATAAAGTTATTTGCAGGAATGCTTTTTTATTAAAATGAATATTTTAGTGACTAGTATGTCATTGAATTCGTTTGATTCTTTTTTTTTTTTAGATAAAGAGAGAAAAGGAGAAAGAAAGAAACAGCAAAAGAAAGAAAAAAAAAGAATGAAAGAGAGAAAGAAAGGGGAAGAGAAAGAGGGAGAGAGAACGGGATTCTTGTTTTATTGCCCAGGCTAGAATACAGTCTAAAAATGGGTATTAAAAACCTCTTTTATGCCAATAATTGTGCTTAACAATGGAGACAGGAAGACACAGGGGATGAAAATAACAAATAAGCAGCCAACTAATATTTTAATTAAACCTGTGAAATGCTATGCAATTGCTGGGGAGTGATTTATTTCCAATTATGTGGTCACTTTTAAAATAGGTATAATGTGATACTGAGAAAAATGTATGTTTTGTGGATTTGTGGGAGGAGAGTTCTGTAAATATTTGTTGAGTCTAGTTGTTCCAGGTCTGAGTTCAAGTCCTGGATATCCTTGTTAATTTTCTATCTCGTTGATCTGTCTAATATTGACAGTGTAATGTTAAAGTCTCCCACTATTATTGTGTGGGAGTCTAAGTCTCTTTGTAAGTCATTAAGAAC